>PVJD01007974.1:0-77743 GCA_004026545.1 Mormoops blainvillei | reverse complement strand
TTTTTTTCAAGCATACAAAGGACAAGATTTAAGACATCATGTTTGGTATTATCTATAGAAGATAGGTAGATAGATAGATGATAGATAGATAACCTTTTTTTAGTTACACAAAAATATTCATGAATACATACTTGCAAGATACAATAACACACAAATTTTATAGTTAAGTCCTTTTGATCTTTTGTATTTAGCTACTGGTGTCAGCTGATGAATATTAATTCATACTGCTGCTATGCATTTATATATGTACATATACAAAAATAATTTTGTCTTATATCAGTTGTTTTAACATAACTGGTATCATATTGTATGGATGCTTTGGTGATTGACTGTTTTGCAATTAACTATGTTAATTGATATATTTATATGACCACTTATACATCAACTTTATTTTTTTATTATTACATCTTATTATACAGTGTGTATGTATCTCAATTTACTTAGCAACATACAAATTTTTGATAATTTGATTACATTTCACTTTTCTTCTTTGCACGCAAGCTATAATAAACAGAGTGGGGCAAAAATAAGTTACCAGTTGTTCTTATGGAAAATAATACAATAATTAATGAATAATAATTTGAGAATAGACTCTGTTTCATGTACTCACAACTGGAAACCTACTTTTTCTCCATCCTTGTGTACATTTGTTCAATGCTTGTGTTAAGCATAAGTATCTATGGGAATTGAATAGTTCATTACTCAATTTTTGCTTGCTGTGATAAAAGCATTCCCTAAACATGTTTTAAATATTTTAATATAATGAAAGTCTATTCTTAAAAAAACCTACAGTAGTGTCATTCTAAACATCACTGTGTAAAAGTAATCATTTTTCACATCTTATTAAGTCCTAGATATTACCTACTTTTTTCCTTAACCTTTGCCATGCTGATAGATAATTATATAATGTTTAGTTGCTATTTATTATTAATTTTTTTTGGAGATTTCTCAGATTCAGTTGACTTAGTCAGCTCTTTGGGCCATAGTATATCACAGATCTATGTAAGCTCCCTGCTTTTTTTTTGTCCCTTTATATCATCATTCCTACTTTGCTTTTCCCTATAGTCCTCACTCAAAAAATGTAATTTAATATGTATTTTGATTTGTAAATATCTATGAAAAAACATTGGTTGTTGTTTTTATATGTAAGAGCTTTAATTTATATAAAATATTATATTACAGACACGTTTTTTCTAATTTATATAATGCATAACGTTATAGATCTATCATTGTTGCCATTAGTAGACCTAGTCAACAGTTTCTAACCGTTCTATTGTATGCAAGGTTAAGCAACGACATTTAACTCACCCATTAGCCACCAAGGCTGCCTCCAGTGCTATTTATTCATGAACAGAGTGTGAAGAAAAGCCTTGAGCCTTGTGCATTGTGCATAGCCCCTTGTGGACCTGCTTATAAGCTTCTCAGAGGCATATCCACAGGTGCAGAATTGCTGTCTTACAGTATACACATGATTAATTTTGCTAAACACTGCCAAATTGCTCTCTAGAAAGCTGTAATAGTTTACACTGCAGTAGTAATTCTCAAAGATTCTTATTTTCCCACATCATTATTAGTACTACTTTTTATCTGACATTTAAATTTTTTGGTCATCTGATAAGTGGAAGACATAGCACATTGTTTTAATCTGACTTTCCATAATTATCAGTAGATATGCGCATCTGTTCATCCACTAGTTAGCTGTTTGGATTTTTCCTGTAGAAATGACTATCTAAAGCCTTTATAATTTTTTAAAACTGGGTTTGTTATCAGTTACTAGTTGCTAAGCAGCAATTTCTTATAGCCTATATAATATTCCTTTATAAGTCTTAAATATTTTAATTATGTTTTCAATCTGTCACTTATTTTTAAATGGTGTCTTTCAATGAAACTTAGAAAATAGCTTAATTTTGTCAAACCTAGCATTTTTTAAAGTTGTATATTCTATACTGAAGTTTTTCTTTATGAATCTTTTCTTTACTGTCTTAAGGAAGTGACAAAAATATTCTTCTACATGCCTTTTTGTATTATTCAATATAGAACATTTCGCATTTTTATTTTTAATCATTTTAATTTAGATAACATATGAAGCTTCATGCTTATTTTTTTCCTAGGGTAAGCTGGTTTCCATCACTTCATGTACTCATTCACTTTTATTCATAGGTTTATGATGTGCCCTGTCATACACCAACTTTACTAATAGGCATAGGTCTCTTTCTAAGCTCACTATTGACTTCCGGACTTTAATTATTTTTTGTTCCCTCTCTATTACTCTAGTTTTAGTTGTTCTGGACTTTGTGCTCCTGCTATTAGTATAATATGTTGGATAAATACTGGAAAAATAATACAGTTTTCATATTGGATACTAAAACTGAAGAAAAATGGTCAGTTCAATGTGTGGTGAGTTTCACAAATAACCATTGACTTAGCAATCCTAAAATTCAGCAGTGTATAAAGGAATAGAACATTTCGTGATCGAGTTGTATTTATTTTAGAATTGGCAGGGTTATTTTCACATAAAATATACTACTGCGATTCCTAGATAAATAGTTTAAATAGAAACATGAAGCATAATGTCAAGAGTGGAAGACACTGTACATAAGATTTCTATTCTCCCCACCCTCCACTGTCACCGGTTACTCTGCCTCAGCCTACTTGGTTGTTTCCGCATTCTCTCTGCAGTTGTTCCAGGTTCAATCCCTGGAATACTTTTCTAACTACAGTCAATTCTTCAATAATGGTGCTGAGTGTCATAGTTTCAAATGTCATTTGTATGCCCGAGACTCCCAAATGAGTATCTCCAATCAGAGCCACTACACTGAATTCTACACTCATCAATCCAACTGTTGATATAACATTTCCATTGGGATATAAAATAGTTATTTCAAATTTAACTTAAACCAAATTTCTGATATTCAATCTACCAAATCCTGCACTTCTATAAGATTTTCCCATCATCTTCCCTCCAATTTTTATGTCTTAGGGAAAAGGCACGCAGTTGGAATTGCTAAGTCTTATGATTATTGCATCTTCATTAAAAAAAAAAAAAACATTGCCAAACTGTTTTTCAGAGTGACTTTACTATTTTACATTCCCACCAGTACCATGTAAGTAATCCACTTCACATGCACATCAATATTTAGTATTGTCAGTATGTTTTTTTAATTTTCACCATTCTGATAGGTATGTAGTAAAATTACATTAAAGTTTAAATTACATTTTCATGATGGCTAATGATGTTTAACATTTCATGTGTCTGCTATCTTATGTCATTTTCAATGAAATACCTATTCCTGTCTTTTGCTTATTTTCTAATTACATTCTTTAGGTTTTTACTGTTGAATTTTTAGAGTTATTTATGTATCCTAGATTCTAGCCTTTTGCTGGATATGTGATTTACAAATATTTTCTCCCAGTTCATAGTTTGTATTTATATTATCTTTACATAAAATTTTACAGAGCAAAAGTTTTTAGTTTTCAAGTGGTACAATTTATCAATTTTTTCTCTTGATGAATCATGCTTTTGATGTCACATCTAAAAACTTTTTACCTAGACCTAGTTTCTAAAAATTTTATCCTTTTTTAAAAATGTATACAGTTTTTCTTTCATATTTAAGACTAAGATCTATTTTTAGTTAATTTTTATAAAAAGTGTGTGAAGTTTAGGTTGGCGGGGGTTTTTTTGTTTGTTTTTTGTTTCTGTATATGCAGTTAATTCAGCATTATTTATTGAAAAGGTTATCCTTCCCTCATTGAGTTGTTTTCTCATCATCATCAAAAATCACTTAAAGATATTTTCATGGGTTTATTTCTGAATTATCTGCTCTGTTTCATTGGTTTATGTGTCTATCGCTCCACCAATTCCACACTATCTTGATTATTGTAGCTATAAAGTTTGCCTTCATATCAGGTAGAATATTTCTTCTACTATATTCTTTGTCAGTACTGTTTTTTATCTTCTAGGGCTTGTACCTTTCCATATACATTTTAGAAAAAAACTTAATAACGGCAGTCACCTTTGCCTTGTTCCTAACAATAACAGAGAAAACATTGTCTTTTATTAAGTGTAATGTTAGCTGTAGGTGTTTTATAGATGTTCTTTATCAAGTTGAGCTAACTCCTCTCTATTCCTAACTCTCTGAACACTGTTTACTGTTTTTTTTTAATAATTAAAGATTAATTTGGCTGAGCCCTGGCTGGTGTGACTCAGTGAAATGATTGCCGGCCTATGAACCAAAGGGTCACTGGTTTGATTTCCAGTCAGGGCACACGCCTGGGTTCTGGGCCAGTCCCCAGTGGGGTGCACATGAGATGCAACCACACATTGATGTTTCTCTCCTTTTTCCCTCCCTTTCCCTCTGTCTAAAAATAAATAAAATCTTTTTAAAAATAAAATAAAAATTAGTTTTAGATATTTTTGCATACTTTTCTTCATGCATTGATACTGTAATATATTTTTTTCTTAGTTTGTCTATATGATGGTTTACATTGATTGATTTTTTAAATGTTGAATTTTGAATATTGCCTAACATCCCTGGAATAAATCCCATTTTGTTTTGAATATAATTATGTTATATATTGTTGTATTCACCTTGCTAATATTTTGTTGAGAATTTCTAGGTCTGCATTCACCAGAGATGTTGGTCTATGTTTTCCACTTTTTGTATTATCTCTTTTCTGGTTTGGGTGTCGGGAAAATAAAGGTCTCATAAAGTGAGTTGAGAAGAATTTCTTTCTCTTCTATTTTCTGAAGGAGATTGTGTAAAAGTAGTTATAATTCTTTAAATATTTGTTTGGCATAATTTCACACTGGATGGTGTGCCTCAGTGGACTGAGCACCAGCCTATGAACCTAAAGGTTGCTGGTTCAATTCCTAGTAAGGGCATATGCCTGGGTTGCAGGCCAGGTCCCCAGTTGGGGGCGTATGAGAGGCAAACGATAACTGTACCCCTCACACATTGATGTTTCTCTCCGTCTCTTTCTTCCTCCCTTCCCTTCTCTCTATAAAAGTAAATAAATAAAATATTTTTTAAAAATTCCCTTGAGAGAAATTCTAATTTTAAAATGAATATATAAAAATCAACCAACCAATAAATAAATAAATAAATATTTGGCAGAATTTTCTAGTAAAATCATCTGGGCCTAAAGACCTATCTTTCAAATGTTTTTTGCTGTTTTTGTTAGTTTGCTTTCTTTCTTTCTTTTCTTTTCTTTTCTTTTTTTTTTTACAAATTTAAGTTATTTAATGATTATAGGACTATTCAGATTATCAGCTTCATCTTTATTGAGTTTAATAGCTTGTGATTTTTTAGGAAGTCACCAAATGTAGTATAAAGTTGTTTGCAGTATTCCTTATTGTATTTTTAATGGACCCATTATCTGTAGTGATATCTTCTATTTCATTCCTGATGATGATTTTTTCTTCTGTATTTTTATATTTATCAGCCTCACTAGAGTCTTACTAACTTTATTATTTTTGAAGAACTTGAGTTTTGCTTTATTGATATTCCCTATTATTTCCTGTTTGTAATGTCTTTAATTTCTATTCATATATTTATTTCCTGTCTTCAACCTCTTCTTCTTTTTTTTTTTAACTGTCTTATGGTAAGAACTGAGATCACTTACTTGAGACTTTCCTTATTTTTAGTAGAAGTGTTTATAAATATAAATTTCCCCCTCAGTACCAATTTGGCTACATATCACACATTTTAATATATTATATTTTAAATTTAATTCAGTTATATGTATTTTTTTAATCCTCTGAGATTTCTTATTTGATTCATGGATTATTTAGGAGAGTGTTGTTTATTTCCCTGTGCTGTGAAGTTTTTCTGCTTTCTGATATTGTTGCTAGATTAATCTTTTTTACTATAAGAGAATATATTGTGTATTGTTTTAATCTTTTAAAATTGTTTAGATTTGTCTTATGGGATATTTTGAGCCATTATTTCTTTAAATATTTCTGTAGTTCTACTTTCTTTCTCTTTTTCCTCTGTGTCTGGGACTCTAGTGATGTAAATGTTGGATCTTTTATTATTATCTCACAGATCCCTGACATTGTTTTTTTTTTTTTTCCTTGACAGTTTTCTTTTCCTTGTGAACAACAGATGAATTCTGTGGAAATGTCCTCAAGTTTACTGATTTGATCTTCTGTCTACTCTACTATCAAGCCCATCCAGTGATTTTTTAAAATTTTCTATTATTATATTTTCCAGTTTTATAATTTCCATTTGGTTCTTTAACTTCTATTTATTTGCTGAGATTTTCTATTTTATCATTAGTTTTAAGAGAATTTGTAATTGGTTGTGGAGCTTTTTATGAGTGCTCAATCCTTGTCATGTATTTCCAATGAGAGATTCATCTCAGTGTTGACTTCAGCTGATTATTATTTTTCTTGATTCTTGGTCTGATAGGTCCTTTTTTTTTTTAATTGTATCCTGAATATTTTGTTTGTTACATTAGGTGTTTCTGGTTCTTATTTAAATATTTCATTTTAGGAGACAAACATGCTGTTGAAAATTTACAGTTTGATCTTGGCCTACTTTTGTGAGCTGTGGTGAACTTCCAGCTCTTTGCAGTGTTATCTCAGTCTGCTTAGTTTCTCTGGTGCCATTTGGTATTTCTACTGTTCCCTGCAGGTGCAGTTTAAATGGTGGAAGATTTTCTCCAATGTAGGATGTCATGATGTCTCTCAGTGGTTGAGGGGTTTGGTGGGATCTCCCTACCTGGGCTATTCAGGCTTTCCTGTCTGTTTCCCATCCAGCGGATAGAGAAACACACAGGAGGCATTGCAGTGACGCAAGCCTGGGGAGAAAAGAAGAGTGCTTCTCAGAGGAGGACACTGCCGTTCCGTGGCTCCCAGGGTTTTTATTGAGGCTGGTTACGAAGGATGCATAGAACTGCTAACAATCGCATCTGTTGCTGGGGTAAGGGAGGAGAGGGGTGAGAGAAGAGTCAAGTGTTTACCAGGACAACCAAGAGGGAGGGAACACTGGGTTCCCCTTCAATGGCGGCATTCGTGCCAAGTGCCAAGTTCCACATTCGGAACTCTGCTCTTGGTGTCACAGGTACACATACCAAGGGGATCGAACTCCCATACTTCCCCATTGTCTCTTGAGATTTCCAGGCCAGTAGGGATGATAAAGTTTTGGGAATGGCTAAAATGACTTCTTGAACTGGATCGGTTGCGGAGACAAGGTTACTTTTAACTGTTTGTACCTTCCCACTTCATTTTCCCTAGGAGTTAAAAGAGACTTGCAGGCCTATGGAAACAAAAAGGTTTTCTGGATCAGACAACTAATAAAACTGTGATTTTATTCTTTTTTCCTGTTCCTCCTGCCTGCCCTGCTGTCTATCCAAAGGGGAAGAGCATCAGAGATACAAAACAGAGAGGCTTCGCAGACCAAGTCACATGTTTCACCTGGGTCTCATTTCAGATCCTGCCGATTACCATAGTATATCTCCATGGAAAAGGGGAGTCTCAGGCTTGGTGGGGAAGGAGAGTGTTCTCCCAGTAGATTCTCCTTGCAGTGGGGTTTGGCTTACCTGATGTTGGTAGATACTCAATTTCTATGCTTAAAGAAATGAATTTAGCTAGGTCTCTTTCTTTGACGAAGTCAGAGGTCAAGGATCACGTTACCTGGCTCACCATCTTCTGTGAAAGGAAACAAGACACAGGAAGACACCATCTACTGTGTTGTTCTTCCAATCTTGAGGTCCCAAACCAGCTCTCTTCCTTCTTATAACCTTTCAGAATTTTTATTTGGTTGTCTCTTGCACCATTTCCTGGGTTTGTGGCTGCGTTTAGGGGAGAAACAGGGATAAGATGGTCCATGCCATTTTGCCTGGACCAGAATTCCTGAATCAAATGCTTCTTTTTAATTTTAATATTGGCTATGTTAATCATCTGCTCAAAATTCTCCAATGGTTTTGCATATCATCCAGAGGAAAAGATAAAATATTTACAGTGGCCCTTTAATTAATTTCCTCCTGTCTTTGTCTGCTTTACTCTGCCCCCGCCACAGTTGCCTGCCTGCTAGTCTTTATAAAAGCTTGCCAAACAAGCTAGCAAGTCAGTGTTTTGATACTTGCTGCTGCTTCTGCCCCAAATTCTCTTTTTTTCATTATCCACATGACTAATTCATTCTTTTTTTCTTTTTAGTTCTTTGCCGCACTGTCATCCTGCCAAAGGAACTCTCCAATCATTAGTTTTCCTTCATAATATTTATCACCACTTGACCTCTTATCATATATTCATTAATTTCCCCCTGCTTTTCTTTTTTTTTTACCAGTTTCTTCGCTGTATGGGACAAAGATTATTTTGATCATTGTGTCATTTCCAGCTTTTCATCTAGTGCCTGGCATATGCTAGGTGCACACAATAACAATTATTAAATTTATGATTACACTTATTAAAACCCAAACCTACAAATTTCTTAACTTTTCAACTATCTATCCTGTCTCTATTACCTACCTTGCTTACTCCACCTTCTTAGTGATTTTCTGTTAAAACTTTGCAATGAAAAATGAAAAAGATAAAAATATATTTGTGCAGGTGTGTGTGTGTGTATATATATATATATACAATTTTAAAGTTATTACTTATTACTTTCTGTATGTTTTATACTTTCCTGATTTTTAAATTGACATACTTCTTGTAATAGTGTCTAAAAAGGTATTTATATGGTAAAACTTCTGCAAGGTTGAGAATTATACTCACATTATGTTCACATTTAAATGAAGGATATAAATACTGAGGTGTGAAGCTATTGCTTCCTCACAATTTTTAAAATATTCCTTCATTATCTTCTTTCCTAAAGTTTTACCATTGAGAAGTCCGAAAGCTCTGCTTCTGTTGATAGTTTTACAACAGAATATATTACTTTGTCATCAGAGAATGTAGGCTATAAAATTATGGGCATTTTTTAATATATTGTTTTTATCTTTGGGCCTAAGTTATGTACAAAATTATATATCACATGTTTTTAAAAATAAAGTTTATTTCCTAGCTATTGGTTATAAAGTTTCTACTATCAATTATGATATTTAAATATATGTCTTTTTCTGTTTTAGTTATAGATTTTATTTTTATAAATAATTTTCTATTTTTCAATTACAGTTGACATACAATATTTTATTAGTTTCAGGTATAAAACTCAGTTATTAGACATTGTATAACTTACTAGTTGATCATCCTGATAAATGTCATACCCATCTGACACCATACACACTTATTACAATATTATTGAAGGCATTCCCTATGTTGTACTTTACATCCCCATGACTATTGAATTTTTACTTCTTAATTGGTTCACCTTTATAATCCATCTTCCTAATTCTCCTCACTTCTGATAACCATCCAAATGTTCTCTGTATCTATGAGTCTGTTTCTGGTCTTCTCGTTCATTTATTTTGTTTTTCGGATTCAATTATTGATATACATTTATTGCAATTTTGTCATTTATATTTTATCTTTTCTTTTCTTCTTAAATGAGACCATTTAACATTTTATGCAGTACTGGTTTGGCGATGATGAACTTCTTTAGCTTTTTCATCTCTGGGAAGCTCTTTATATGTCCTTCAATTCTAATGATAATTTTGCTGGGTAATCTTGGTTGTAGGTTCCTGTTTTTCATCTCTTTGAATATTTCTCACCAATCCTTTCTGTCTTGAAAAGTTTTGTTGAGAAATCAGCTGACAGTCTTATGGGAGCTCTGTTATAAGTAACCAACTGTATTTCTCTTGCTGCTTTTCAGGTTCTCTCCTTATCTTTAACCTTTGGTATTTTAATTATGATGTGTCTTGGTGTGGGCTCCTTTGGGTTCATCTTGTTTGGAGCTCTCTGTGCTTCCTGGACTTGTATGCCTATTTCTTTTACCAAGTGAGGGAAGATCTCTGACATTGTTCTTTTTCAAATAGGTTTTAAATTTCTTGCTCTCTCTCTTCTCCTTGCAGCACCCCCATTATGTGAATGTTGGTATGCCTGAAGTTGTCACAGAAGTTTCTTATACTATCCTAATTTTTTGGATTTTTTTTTCTTTTTGCTGTTGTGATTGGGTATTTTTGTTTTCTTACATTGCAAATCACTCATTTGATTCTCTGCTTCATCCACTCCAGGGGAGTCCAAACTTTTGGCATCTCTGGGTCACACTGGAAGAAGCATTGCCTTGGGTCACACGTTAAATGCATTGCAACATATAATCACAAAAAAATCTCATAATGTTTTAAGTAAATTCATGATTTTGTGTTGGGTTACATTCCTAGCCATCCTGGGCTCCACGTAACCTGCAGGGCAAAAGTTGGACACCCCTGATTTACTCTATTGTTGATTCCTGCAAATTATTCTTTAATTCAGTTAGCATATCATTCACTTCTGATTGGTTCTTTTATATGGCTTCCATATCTTTTTTTATGCTGATGAAGTTCTCCCTAAGTTCATCTACTCTTCGCCTAAGTTCACTGAGCATTCTTATAACTAGTGTTTTAAACTCTTCATCTGATAGATTGGTTGTCTCAATTTTGTTTAGTTCATTTTCTGGAGTTGTTCTGTTCTTTCACTTGGGACATGTTGCTTTGTCTCCTCATTTTGGTAGCCTCCCTGTGCTTGTTTCTATGTATCAGGTAGAGCTTCTTGTCTCCTGGGCTTGCTAGAGTGGTTTAATGTAGGAGGTGTCTTGTAGGGTCCAGTGGCACAGCCTCCCCCTTCACCTGAGCTGAACACTCTAGTTTTGCCTCCCCCAATCCTCATGTAGGCTGTGTGCACTTCCTTATTGTTGTTGATCCTTGATTGTTGTTGGTAAGTCAATAGGAGGGACTTACTCCCAGTCCAATCAGCTACAAGACTTTCTGTGACCACTGTGGAGGATCAGCTGTGTAGGAACCCACCTCATGGAGCAGAAAGTACTTCAGCAGGGCTCAGGTACCTGCTGAGTCCACCTCTTGAGTGTGTCTTGTAGATGTAGTTGGGTGGTGTTTCAATATGGCGTGAGGCTATCTACTTGGCACACTGGCTCTGGGGCCTCCTGGTAGGTGCACACCTAAGTCAGCCACCATCTGTGTCCTTCCCAGGGTCACTGGTATGAGCTACAGAGTGATCCACAAATGGCTGCTACTTGTCCTAGGCTTAGAAGTGCCCAGGAAAGGCCAAGTTGTGAAACAAGTCCAGCTGCCCCTAGTACCTGGCATGGGGCAACTAGGCAAGAGATACAATGCACACAACGGGAAGATGCTGCTTGTCAGAGTGATTTTAAGAAAGTTTGAAGCATGAACCAAGAGAAACCATTCTTATGGAAAAGACACAGGGAACAGCTTGGGCAAGCCTGCTAATTGGGTGAGGTGGGGGTCTCAGGGAATCACCAGGGTGGGACAAAGAGTATGAGTGAGTTTTGTTTTCTGTTTTTCCTTTTTTTTAAATATTTAATTTATTTTTGGAGAGAGAGTAAGGAAGGAAAGAGAGAGACAAAGAAACACATACATGAAAGAGAAACATTGATTGGTTGCCTCCTGCACACAACCCAACTGGGAACCAAACCTGCAACCCAGGCATGTGCCCCAACCAGGAGTCGAACAGTGACCCTTCACCATTCAGTATGATGCCCAACCAGCTCAGCCATATTGACCAAGGCAAAACAGGTTGATGGAGACTGATATATAGCACCTGCTTCCTGGTTCTGTGTAGGGAGGGCCAGGAAATGAATTATGGCCTCTGCTAGCTCTTCTGCCTGGGAGAAAGCTGTCCCTTCAACTCTCACCCTAATGTTAGACAATTCAGTTCCTCCCTCTGTCTCTTGTGTCATTCAAGTGCAAGCTTCAGTGCTAGAGCTTAGAGGAAGTGACTCTGAGTAAGCCTGTGCACAAGC
Source organism: Mormoops blainvillei (assembly GCA_004026545.1). Taxonomy (NCBI): domain Eukaryota; kingdom Metazoa; phylum Chordata; class Mammalia; order Chiroptera; family Mormoopidae; genus Mormoops; species Mormoops blainvillei. The sequence goes on along the minus strand of PVJD01007974.1, from coordinate 65,888 downwards.
CCTTTAAGAGGAACTGCCTGGCACTTCAGAAGTCCCCTGTCTCACTCAGCCACAATCTCCACTGCTTTTTACAGCCAGAAGTTATGGGAGCTTCTTTTTCTGGCACTGAAGCCCTGGGCTGGGGGGGCTGGTGTGATGTTGGGACACCTCACTTGTCAAGGGGCACCTTTGTAGCTGAGATATTTCTCTTGATTCTTACCTGCCATACTGGTATGTGGGACTAACTTCTTCTGTATCTCTGCCCCTCCTACCAGCCTGGATGTGAATTCTTCTTCATATCCCTAGTTGTAAGACTTCTGTCCTGCTATATTTCATGGGATCCTGAATGATGGCTGTTCTATAATTTAAGTTGCAATTTTGACGTGGTTGTGGGAGGATATGGGTGCTGTATTTACCTAGGCCACCATCGTGACAGAATGCTCTATAGATTTCATTTTTTAAACAAGGTGTTCAACCTATTATAATATACCCCATTACTCCGTAAATTTCTTTCAGTGATTTTCTGAGTAAATTTAAATTTACTATGGTATGCCTTCATAGATTCATGAAAGATAGGTATTTTTGTGGACTTTTATTTTTACTAAAATAAAATATATCATGTTTTCCTGTTAAGGCCTTCTGGGCTAAAATCTCTAATATCTGATAAAATTGCTATACATACATACTTTTGATTAGAATTGCCTCCCACCCATATAATTTTAACCCTTTATTTTTAATCTTATTTTATCATTTATCATGTTTTTGGTTGTATATAACAAAATAGTGTGTCCAATCACAAAGTATGTTTTTAAATAGAGACATTTATACCATTAACTGAGAGTTTTGTTGTATTTGCATTTGTTTCTACCTTTGTTTTATCAATGCATTTATCTTTTGTTTTCTTTGTACACATGTATTATACTTCTATCAAAGTCTTGTCCTTTTTGTTTTATAGTCACTGAAATCTTAAATGTTTAATATTCTGATTCTTATATTATTATACACCTCATTTATTGTGCTGGTTGTCTTCAAAAATGTTTGAGGTGATGTTATTGTTCACTATACATTTTTCCTACAATTTGGGGGAAGGCGTAAGGCGACCTAAGAGAAGTTTGTCACTATATCGTATTTTAGACAATGCAGTTCATTTCTCCTATAGGTCGTCACCACAAACTGATGGACACTCCCTTTTCTTCTCCATCTCAAGACCCACTCAAAGCCTCAGTCTGAAAACAATGTCTAGTGTTGGGCATAAATGGATTTAACAGAGATAAGTAAGGGAGATAGAACTCCCAAGCTGACTATTCTAAATTTAGTTCCCAAAACAATACCCTGTCGCACTGTCTCTGATCTGTAAGTGTCCACCATTTGCTAATAATAATTTGATTTAGGTTGTCTTCCCCTACCTCGATTTAATCACATCTGCTTTTAGTTTTTTAAACATTGCTCAAAACTTCTGCTTCACTAATTGATCTCTTTCTAATTTTCCAATATTTTAAAGCATTTAAAATATTTTTGTTTGATCATAAAACAAATAAGAAAATACTTTTGGAAGATGAAAGGGGTTGGCACCTGTTTATTGCCCCTTGTTTGATCCAATCTTAGATGCTGATTTGTGTAAAATAAATTATTTACATGTGTTTGTTCAATGCCTCCGCACAGGAACTGGAAAATTGCAGAGGCAAGAAGCCAAAGACATTGTCTGTGCCTGTGTGCCCCACAAGAGCTGACTGTGCGTGGTTCTTACTCTTTTAATGTGTGGACTAGAGAGCCTGTGTAATTACACTTGTGTCTATAAATCTGTCGAGCAGTGCTGAGCATTCTCCTGCTCTTTCTGAGGTCGTGTATCTCCATAGAGAAATGTATTCATTTTTGGTTACATTGAGAAATGCTGGATATTAGATCTAGAAGAAATGTTAGTAATTATATTGCCTAATCTTTCGTTTAAAATGAGGAAAATGAGTTTCAGCATCAATGTGTGGTTTATTTATGTTCAAATGGTAAGGCAGAGACAAAGCGTCTTATCCTCCAGCTTGCTTCCTTTTCTATTATGTTAGGCCTCTTCCTAGGGGTTGGCACATTTTACTTTCATAAACAAAAGAATCCAAAACTTAGAGCTGATGATGATAAAATCTATGGATTTATAAGTATTACTACATATTTCTCAAACTATAGTCTTAGATGAGTTTCTGTCCTCCCTTCCTTCATCCTTCCTTTCCTTCCTTCCTTTCCTTTTTCCGTTATAGAATTGTGAGTCAGTTGCCTGCTTTGTTTTGCATTTGTTTATTTATTTATTATTTATTTACCAAATATATATTGACTTCTTGTTGCATGCCAAGTGTCTTGATAGGAATTTAGGAATGAAATGTGTAGAGAAAAATACAATGGTGAATGTGACCTAGTCATTCCCTAGGTATGGTCATTTTTTTTATTTAGGTTTATCCATCCAAAATATAGAATATAAGCAAATATAACATAAATTTTATCATTTTATAAAGTAAAAAAATGAAATACTTATTTTCCCTCTTGAAAAGGCCTCTCTTTATTCTGGAGCTCTGTTCATAGCCAATGAAGGAACTAACAAGGTTTCTTTTCACCCAGTATAAAAGCCCTACTTCAGATAAGAACAATTTTCTCTCAATTTTAACTAAATTTGAAATACTTTTTACTCTATTGCTTATGTTTATAATTAAAAAGGTAAGAATATACTCAAATTCTATGTATAAAATTAATTTGATTATATTCCTACCTTCTTTAAATTTTAAAATAATGACATATATTCAATATTTACAATAATTCAAAATTTGAAAAAAGTTGGCTAAATATCTTTTTTCTAGCAAAAATTAAATAAAAAAGAAAAAGCTAACTATGTAAGCCACATAAGGGCAAGTGAAAAGATAAATGTAATAAATGTAAGAATAAATGTAATGAATGGCAGTAGTGTAAAAATCTTGAGACTTCAAGGACACTGATACTTAAAAAATTTACTGACATATAATTTTGTAATAAAAATGTGTATATAAAAATTTTGCCAGAAAATTCTTCTTTCATTTATTTTGCTCCAGTTCCTTCCATCTTCTGACTCTCTTATTCTTTCTATTCAGTGCTGTGTATCTTTATTTAAAGCACTGGTGACTTTAGAACAATAAAGTGAGGTCTTGGGAACGATATGCATGAAAATTGTTCCTAATTAAACCTGGAATAGAATAGAACACATAGGTATAAATGGATGCAATGTACTCAGAGCTGCAGTTCTGCCTATCCTTAGAGAATGTAGTATTGTTATACCATTATCTGGAAAAGGTTTAATTATATTCACATTATATTCACCTGCCTTAAAACCCTTATCATGCCAAAACATGCTGAGAAATCTACTTTGTAAACACTCTTCCTGTAGAATCCCTTGTGTAAATCTGTACATTTCAATGGCTTTATGGAACCCAACAGTGCCTCTAGAGGTTTTCCTTTGATTTTCTTCTGCTCTGCCTACATTGAGTAAACAGAAAGGCCATTAACTCTCAGTTATCTGGAAACCCATTTTACACTTTATGATTTTACTGCGGAAGGGCTTTATAAATCCCTAGTGACCCTGTGCCTGCCTTTGGGCTATTGCCTCTCACTTAGATATCTTAGCATTGCTACAATCTAAACATTTTTAAAAAGGGAATACCAGCTGTATTACAAATCGCTATAAAAAAATCCAAAACACAAAATATTCCAAAATGAAAAAGCATTGGTTTTAGATTATATGTTCTTTCACAGAGTATGTGGTTTGTAACAGTAGAATTTATTTAAAGTAAAATGGTACACAGCATTTTTTCACAAGGAATATCATGAGCATTGATGTCATTTACAAAACATGACTAATTTTTTCAACTTTAAGTGTGCATTAATAATGGAATAAGCATTCACTCCACATTACAAAATCTTTTTTAAATACACATTTCTAAACACATAATTAATACATCTGATTTAAAAAAAGAAAAAAGCTTTTTCCCAGTATCAAGGGCGTTTTTCTGTATCACATGCCTTTTTATATATAAAATATTTTTGGAAATTAAGGAAAAGGAAAAAAACATTAACTATTTCAAGAGTATCTATTAATTAAGTTTGATATGTGTATAAATCTATAGCAGTTCTTAATTTTCCAAGTAAAGAAATGTTCATGATTGATTTTTTTATATACTCAACTAACTTGTTCTTTTATCTTCTCTATTATTTAATTAGTTTATATGCTACATATAACATATATTGATTGGCTTTAAGCAAGGGTATCAAGTTTCAAATGTTAAGAATTGTTTTAAAAAATTAACCTTTACTTATTTTCATCTACCCTTTACACCATTCTGACTTCTTGATTCTTAAGAGGTAACACAGATGATTAAAATTTTAATGTATGTTAAAAAGTTTGCTGAATATCTTTTATTTGTTCCTTAAAATTCATTCCCTATCATTTTCCACCTTGCCCTTCATCCCGGGGGGCTGACTTTGTTAGAGCATGTCAGCAGCCTCCTTTAAACACTGCTAGTTCCTATTGACTCTGTCAATGGAAAATTCTACAGGTGATCAGAGGGTTAGAGAAGGATAAAGACACGGAGTGTACTCCCCTAGTTCCATTTCTGCAGGATCACCCTGTACTGGGGCTGTCCCAAAATCACGGTCAATGATTCTCTTAAGGAAGCCCCTTCCACACTATTTTCTCATTCTAGGTTCCTGTAACTGGTAACCTCCCACACCCACCGTCCCCTGGCTTAGGAGAGGTAACAGATCTGCTGATAACAGCCCACTGGGTATGACATTGCCTTTGCGGTTCTCCTGCATCCTGTCCATATCACTGTAAATAATGTTTTTTAAGCCCCCTTTAAAAATAGTATATATTTTTATGTGACTTCTATTTTCTGTTGTAAAACTTACAAAAATAGGTTTTCATCTTGGCTCTCTTGATTATAAATTCTCCATCCCCACTCCTGGACCCAATTCTTCCTAATAAATTTAGATTATCATGTATGTTTCTTTTCTGTTTTGAGATATGCTTCAGTGACTCCCAATAGGCATAACTTTTTTCCATGAATTTCTTAATTTTATATCCAAAAAATGTGTATGCATCACTAAAATAAATTGAACTCTAAGTGTTGTTTTGAAATGTGTTAAGAAAAGGTCTGTAAATAAATATTTCACTAAGTGAACAATTTTTAGTTGAAAAGCAAATCCAATTACCAGTAGCCAAGTTCCCAGGCTTCTTGGTGGTGGCATTTGTAGCTGATTAAATTTCTTCTAATTATATGTATAGGCACATGACATGAAAATTAAATGAAATATATTACCTGTTTGGGACATAACACTGTGTTTCTGAATAGCATTCTGAATATGGTATTCTGCTCCAAATAAATGAAAACACAGTTATCATTTTGTGTGTAGAACAAATACAGTCCTATTGGGTTTATACAAAACCAGTAAGTAGAAAATGCATTGTCATATAGATGGATAATTTTATTTAGCCATTTTTAAAAGCTAGAATTTTTTTTTAATTTTTAACATCATTCACCTCTATTACTTTTCTTTAGTTTGCCTAAAATATAAAGGCCATTTTTAAATAAATATTTTTTATAGTAACAACATTAAGTGCTTTAAAAGTATTTCTAAAACAAACAAGTCAAAAACTTTGCTAGGAATATATTAAGTAATTATCAAGGCAAAGGCAAATGAAGAAAATATAGATGATCTTTATGTAATTTTTAATAGGCTTTATTTTTTAGAGCAGTTAAAATTATAACAATACTGAGCAAATGACACAGAAAGTTTCTATATACCCCCTGACCACAACATGCATAACCTTCTCCATTATAAACATCCCTCTTAAAGTGGTACCTTTGTTATAATTGATGAACATACATTGATAAATCATGATCATTCAAAATCCATAGTTTACATTAGGGTTCTCTCTTAGTGTTATACATTCTAGGGGTTTGGACTAATATAGAGTGACTATATCCATCATTAATTAGAGCATTACACGCAATAGTTTAACTGCCCTACCAATCCTCTAGGCTCCACCTAGTCTTCCCTCAACTCCAAACCCTGGCAACCACTGATCTTTTTACTGTATCCACAGTTTTGCCTTTTCCAGAATGTCAAATAAATTGAATTATACAGTATGCAGCCTTTCTGGATTGGCCTCTTTCATTTTGTAATCTGCATTTATCCTTCTATGTCTTTTCATGGATATTTCGTGTGTGTGTGTGTGTGTGTGTGTGTGTGTGTGTGTGTGTGTGTTGAATGTTCCATTGTCTGAATATACTATAGTTAACCCGTTCACCTAATGAAGGTTATCTTGGTTGCTTCCAAGTTTGACAATTATAAATAGAGCTGCTATAAACATGGGTTTGCAGGGATTTTTTGTGTATAGTTTTTGATTACCTGTGGTAATTACCAAGGAGCACAATTTCTGGGTCATGTGAGAGAGCCAGTAATCTCAGTAAGAGATCGTTTAGTTTTGTAAGAAACCGCCAAACTGTCTTCCAAAATAACTGTATGATTTTGCATGCTCACCTGCAATATATGAGAATTCCTGTTGCTCACACCTTCACCAGCATTTGGTATTGTCACTGTTTGGAGTTTTGACTATTTTATAGTTGTATAGTGGTAGTTTATTGTTGTTTTCCTGTGAAATTTTGCCATCAAGGCTGTACACCTTGCCTGGCACTGCCAGAAGTGTAGTTGGTTAGGCAGCTACACATTTCAAATATATCATCACCTCATACTACTATACACAGTCAATTGAGAAAGGAAGAAAAAATAATTACAAATAAAAGAAATTTTCTAATATCTAAAAGAAGCTTTTATTCTTTAGAATTTACTAAAGGTCACTATAATAACCATTCCGTAATAATTATAACTAGTATTTATTGAGCACTTTATATTTTTTTAATTTAACCTTTCAGCAGACCTTTAAAGGTATTTTTATTATTTCACTACATCACTCAGGGTACAGTCAGAAAACCAAAAAATTATTAGTACTTTTTAGGAAAAATTGAATATGAAGAATTATTAATTTAGTAGTGGGGTGGATATTAGGGGTGGAGGGATTGAGCAAAAAAGAGAAAGGAGGCATAGACATGGACAACAGCATGGTGATTGCTGGGGGAAAGAGAGCATAAGGGGACTAAAAGGTAATGTAAAAAAATACAATGAAAATTAAAAATTTTTAAAAGAAAAACTAAATTAAAAACATGGTTAATTACAATAGAGGTAAGAGAAAACTTTAACTGGTATGGCTCAGTGGGTTGGGCATCTTCCCACAAACTGAAACGTCACTGTTCAATTCCCAGTTGGGGCACATGCCTGGGTAGCCAGCCAAGTCCTAGGTTGGGGACATGTAAGAGGCAACCAATCCATGTTTTTCTCATACATCAGTGTTTCCCTCTCTCTCTTTGTTCTTCTCTTCCCCTCTCTCTAAAAATACATAAAATATTTAAAAAGAAAAGAAAGAAAGCAAGCTTTAAAAATACAACAGTAGCAAAGGCAGGAAGTGAGCAGCCGCTGCTTTTGAAAGCATAAATGTAAAAGGTGCTCCCAAAGGCTGCTATTCAGACCTCACTGGTGAGGGTGCAGCCCCTCGGATAGCAGAGAACTTCCCTGCAGCGTGGAGCATCAGAGATGGTCTGCAGCAGGCAGGCTAGGATTGGTGACCCAGAAGCTGAGCACTGGATCCCCAGGGAACAGGAGCTGATAAACAGAAAACTAGCTACACCGTGTGGTGTTGGGAAAGCCATGGGAGAGTAGTGCCTGCCACTGGGCAACTCATGTAGCCCAGGTAGCTGGAACACAAGAACAAGGCGAAAAGCACACCAGAACCAGAAAGAGAAGCTCTTCTTCTGCTGTGTCTGCGGCGTCCCTTCAGTGGTCTCTTGGCAGAGCCTAACACTGCCCTATACAAAAGAGAAATGTTTACAGGAGCCAGTTCCCAAACCAGGAAGCTGAGCAAAGAAGGGGAGATTTAGAGCTAAGAGGCAATAAATTAATAACTGGAACATCTTCTTTGTGGATAAGGAAACTAAAGCTTATTGAACCTCTGTGACTAGTAAAGGCTAGAGTCAAGCACTTTCTAAGTAAAAACTTCTTCTTGATGGTTAATCACTGTGTTGCTTCAATAAGAAACCACTCAGCCAGAGTTGCTACTCCATGTAAAATCATGAATATTCCAGTCTCTATACATTTTAAATAACCTTCTTTAACCTAATTGTAATTCCCTGGTCGGGTAGTTCAGATGGTTAGAGTGTTGTCCCAATACACCTAGGGGGTGGGTCTGATCCTTGTTCAGGGTACATATGAACAAATTTTTCTCTCTCTCTCTGAGCCCCTCCTCTCTCTAAAAATCCACAAAAAATAAAATAAATACAGAAAAATAAAGACTTGATATTTTTAAAAATAGTATTTGCTCAATGAAGTAATTTTAAATATATAGGGATATCTAAATTAGAAATAACAGATTCCTTCCATTTTTATATACAAGATAGAAAGTGTCCATGATACATATACTAAAGTTACTGCATCTGGATTGAAATACAGTCAGTATAGATGATGATCTATCAAAGAGAGGGAATGTGATGGTTCATTTTGTGTGTCACTCTGACTGGACTAAGAAATGCCCAGACAGTAGGTAAAACATTATTTATGGGAATGTGTGTGGGGTGTTTCCAGAAGAGATTATCATTTTAATCAGAGCAAAGATTGCAAAAAGACAGATAGACAGACAGACAGACAGACAGAATCTTCTGCTGGTCTGGAGAACCCTGACTAGTACAGGGAAAGATGTAAATCATGACGCATGGATGTTTATATCTAGATCAAGCTGAATCTAAAACCCTCCACATTTCAGATTCATAAGTTTTCTTTTGAAATTTAGCCAGCTTGGAAAAGGTTGTCTGTCATTTGCTGTCAAATAAATCCTGAATAAATAAAAAGGGGATCTATAGTATAATTTCTTATCTCTCATATATATAATATATATATATGTATTTCTATATTTTCATTTTGTTTGGAAAAATAGATCAAACTGTTCATATAATCTGTATTTTACTTTTTCTCAATACTTCTTGGAAAGGTTTTCATAGTGTTTAAGTGGCTATATTACATTCTTTAGTATTTATGTTCCAAATTGTGGTCAACCATATTATATTATTCTCAACAGTCTGGGTTTTGTGTTTTGTTTTGTTTTTGTATTTGAAACAAAACTGCAACAAACATTATTGTTTTTCTGTTTTTAAACATTGGTATTTAAACACTGGCAAATTAGCCTAAGTCTATAACTGTGTACCCAAAGTATGGTGAGAAATCCTTTTCAGAAAATTATCATTCAACATTTTGATAACTATGTCTTAGTTTATTTCTGAGAAACTATTTGTTGCTGAGTTTATGTGTTTCTGGTAAAGCTGATTTACCCAGAATCAAAATTTACATATATTTAGAAATTTCTGATCAGATATCATTATGACCGTAGCCTCAGAGGGTCATTAAAACATGGACATGGGAATTCATCAGAGTAATGAGATCTTATGACACTTTTACTGAGACTTTTGAGGCCAGATGCTGACACTCTCTGTTATACATTATAAAGTTTCCAGAATGTAAGGTTCAGTGATGCTACGCCATTCTGAAAACTTAATCAATAGAGAAGATGAATGTAAAAGTAAGAGAGAGACAGAGGGAGAGAGAGAAATTGATCTCTATGGGCATTGTTTGGGTCCTATATCAAGCTGAATCTGAAATCCTAGACTTTCCACCTGAGGAATCAAAATTTGTTCTTTAAGAATACCATATGATCTCACCTATAAATGGAACCTAATAAACAAAACAAACAAATGAGCTAAATAGAACCAGAGACTTGGAAATAACAAACTGACAGTGACCAGAGGGGAGGGAGGAGGGAGATAAAGAGGAAAAGAAGGGGCAAGCCAAGGAACTCAAATAGAGGACTCATGGGCACAGACAATGGGTGTGGGGGGGGTGGATTGATTGTAGGAGTGGGGGGGGCAGGGGAGAGCAGTGGGGAAAAAGATAGGACTCAACGACAATTTAAAAAATAATTAAAAAAAAAAGTTTACCCAATCTGAATTATTTTCACTTGATACCGAAGGAGTTCTATGTGATAAAACAGCATAACTATTGTTAAAATTAAAAAGTAACAAATTAACTTCCTTCAAAATTCAGTAATTTATAGATCTAAATATTAATGAAATTACTCATTTCCTCTCATATTTTCCAGTGCAATATTCTATTAATCCTTTCAACTTTTGTAAATAGTCTGAGCAGAAAATAGTATCTTATTGTTTCAATTTGTATTTTCTGTTTCATCAGTGAAATTGAGTATTTTTTCCTATACACCAATCATTAGTAATTCATATTCTTTGAACTATCTGTATAGATATCTCTATATCTCCCTATTGTTCCTAAATCACCCAGTGTTATGCTTGGGACCTAAATATAGTTAACTCTATCTAGCAAGCCAGCCAGATATTTTTTCTAAGAGTTTTTTTTTTTCTTCAGGAATACCCTCACATTCAATCTCTTACAACAGATCTCCACTCTTGTGATCCTGCCTCTTTCTCCTGTGGAATGTGTACACTGTTTGCTGTGCAATGTCTAATCGAGCTTTGCCCAACATCCTATGAACCCTTAACATAAAAATAACAGAAATATGCATTTCTTCGCACATTTTAATAGCCTGGGGCTCTTAAGTACTGTTCCAATTGACTGAGGAATAGCAAATGACTAAAAAGGATGTTTTGTAAAAATAGAGAAGTCATATATTTAGCTAAAACAATACTTATTGTATAATTTTCCAAAAGTGATTTAGAAGCCTTCAAAAATTTGTGAGTGTACCAAAGGAAATATATTCTTATGCAATCTGTTATAATATCTAACAAACACAATAAACACAATAATCTCAGTAATTTTCTATGAAATAGAACAGCATGAGTCTCATTATAAATTTTTATCAATAGTATAATATATATTTATTCATTAAATATATGACATATAGTATACAATATACAATACATATACAATATATACTTTCAATTCCATATTCTATTACGTTATTTACTGCATCATAGCACATTATAGTGCCTCTGCAGAGCTGGTGCAGCTCAGATTAGCTTCTAATTCTAGAAGCTAATTCTAGAAGCTAATCAGAAGCAGATTAGCTTCTGATTCTAGAGAGAATCAGCCGCTCGGTGTGTTTGTCACCCAGCCAAACATCACTAATTGCCATTTTATTTCATCGTTCCACATTTTTAACATTTCTATATTAAATTTAGTCACATGTTACTAATCCCATGTTTCTACAATATGAACCACTTCTGTAATGCTTCCATGGCTATCACATGAAGCTGAGAAAAAAGCCAGGATGGACATAAGGAGGATGAGCTGGAAGCAGTCAGGGGTGGGTAGAGGCACTGGAGCTGTAGCAGGGTCAGCTGAGGACCTCAGGATAAACTAGGGAAAAAGCCAAGAGACACATGTCCCCACCACACATGGTTGCACAGTTTGTCTTACTCAAACTATGCTCTAGGTACTTATTCTTATTAAAAAATAAAAAAATAAACTTGAAATGCACCAGATACCATGTCCTGTAAATATACCAAAGTTGTCCCAGCCCACAAGAATAGTTTTATATTTGTGAATAGTTACTTTAGAAAAGATTGGATAACTACCAATATTCTGTCCTCTATTTTAACTTTTGCCGCCTCCAAATATTTATTTTGTGGGACTTTTATGAAAAAGTTTGCCAACAACTGGAGTGAAGTATAAGTGCCCTAAAACATTTTTATAATTTTACCCAACATCCAATTAAAATAGTTATTTCATTCTATTGTGTTGTAATCATGTTTTTATGACAGTAAAAATGTCATTTATTTTGCTAAAAGATCATGTGGTTTTCTAATATGGGAGAGTAATTAATAGACATGAATAGTATTAAAAATATTTACACAACTGGGCCCTTTGTGACCTATGCTCTCTGAAGTGCCAATGCTCTCAGCACCTCTCAAGTTTTCTATTCAACACTAAAAAAAAAAAAAAAGTTTTTATTGATTTCTTGGATTGAGGAGTGGGGAAGGGCAATTTATTGCAAAACAATATGAAGCTGCAAAGGAGAAGGTCAAGGTTCAGGAATATAGCAAACGCCTATGAAAGTACATTATAAGTCAGTTAATAAATTAAAGGTGGCAGAATGCATCCTATAGATGTCTGTCCTCTGGTTTCCCTTGGAAGAATCAGTTCCTGCCATGGTTGTCAAAGATCATGTGTCGTTTGAAGAAGTTCGTGTTAATCAGCCTATGACTGACATTCTCCTTGGCTCTCTTTAAGTCCTTCATGTGAGGCTAAGTCATCACTGAAGAAATATAAGTGGAAATAAATTAAACTGATTCTTTCAGCAAATTGCTTCGCAAAGAGCACATTAGGAAAGTGCCCTTTAGAAAAGTGAATAAAAGAAAAATATTTTGAGCATATGTGAATTAACTCATAAAAATAGAACCAGCATTAGAAAGTAAATAAAAATGCAGTGAAATCTCTCCCAAACCATGTTTCATTGTTAGTAATCAATGGACCATAGCTTCACTAACCATTATCTCAACAGAATACACGATTTTAATTTTATGGTAAAATAATTCAGAAATACAAGAAGTGATACAAGACTAATAAAACAAACATTCATGCTCCTATAAACTATCTTAACAAAAAATGTTAGGATGGCCAGTGATGCAGGCTGTGAAAGAATTCACAAAGAGAAGAAGGTGCAGAGACCAAAGGTTTTTTTTTTGTTTTGTTTTGTTTTAATTTTTACTTTCCAAAGAAAGGGAAAGAGCTGGGTGCAGAGATGTGCATCAGCACCAGCCCTGAGGGGTTAGGGCTTTGGGCTTTTATCGGGTAATGGGGTGGTTGTAGAGCAGGATGTTTCAGTTGGACTGTAACTTGTTTCAATGTGATCTTGGGGTACAGGGTCTGGTCCAGTCCTTGTGGTCTGGTATGTCCTGTTTCATAAGTTCCCAGAATCTCTGCACCTTCAGGGAGCTTCCAGTAATTTTCTAGTCCTAAGGATGAAGGCTCATACAACAATTAGTGTTAGTCATGCTTTATGGGGTCCAGTTAGCTCTGGGAAAGAGTGTCTGAAATGGGGACTTACGTCTTATTACTTGCCCCTCTGGTTTTTGAGATGGATTTATTCTTCATCACCTGGACTCATTCTGGCTCTGGGGAGTAGGGACCTAGGTCTTTTCTTCTGAAATTACTTCCTATAGATTACAGATGTAGAGTTGTCCCTGCTTGTGGATCCAGGGAGAGGTCATTAAGAGGGAGAGGGTGGAACTGAACAGCCTGAAAGGCGAACACGTAGTTGGGGGTCATTTGTGAAAGGAGGTTCTTAAAGCTTGGATGCTTTGTTGGATGAAAGACATAAGGTATTTTAGGAAACACGGCCTGAAAGCCACAATAAAGAGAAAAGCTGCAATAGGACCTAGGAAAGGAGTCAGCCAGGAAAAACCATGACTAGATACTGGCCTTAAAATCCAAAAAAAGGGAAAGGCGGAGTAGTAGGTAAATTCTGCATGGCTGGCACTGCATTAGTAGCTTTCAATAATTCCAAGTCAAGGGGTGAAAGAAAAAAATGAAACATGAGCTAGGAAGAAAACTAGAAAATTAAGATTTAATTCAGTTTGTGGGTGACAACTGGACATTGTCATTTCCATTGAAACAGTTTTTCTTTCTAAACTTATCCTTATTTTATTAAAAAGGTCACATTACGTCCACTTTCAATTTCACCTGATTATTTGAATGAACACAACAAGAGTAGTAATTGATCATATAGGCTTTTTCAAATCTGTTTTGCTGGAATTTTATAAGGAACATTTAGATTGAGCTTTACTCAGCCTTTCAGGCTAAAGGAGCCAAGGCACACAGTTGCCATCTGGTTTTGCCCCAAATACCTATAAGCTTGGGTGAATTCCTTACGTTCTTGAGGTCCCTAAAATGTCTTGAGGTTCCTTACTTGCCATGAACCATGGAACCAAGCAAGGTACCAGGCTGTTTCTCCAAGGGGAGAACAAATTCGTATTGGGTTTCTGCAAACAAACATATTGCCATGAAAATAATACTTATTAAGCATTGTAGAATTCTGGAGGAATTAGGTAGGGAGAAAAATATAAACGCTTCAATATTGTTTATGAGAGTATACTTTAGAAATTGTTCTAGAGAAAAAAAATAAGTTTCCTTATATATGGAAAACAAAAAGATTTAAAATTAGCAATATTTTAAATTAATTTGTGTTTGTTTTGATTTTTTTGCCTGTATTTCCATGAACTGAGTTATTTCTTAGGATTCCATAAATCTTCATTTACTTTAAAGATATGACCTGCTTAGATACCTGTGATTTAAGGTAAGTCAGAGTTTCTTTTCATGAACCTTTCCAAAGACACATTTGCAAATGTTTTAGAGTAATATAATGACTATTTATAAATGATAAAATTTTAAATGACACGGTTATAGTTTTGATTATAATGTAATGGATAAAGAACTTTTCTTCTTTGTAAGATAAGCATTTCTAAGATAACAGTTTCTTGGTAATTAATAATTACTATGAAATGACATAATAGAATAATATAAAACCCATTTTTTAAATTTAACACACAATCTTAATATATATAAAAACCAAACAGTATGCAAGATTTTAAAATGCTGTACTGGACTTATTGGAAGTGGCCACCGAGCACTGGAAACAATTCATAAATTCCCAATGTGTGGGCTACAAATACCCAGGTTACCACTGCTTGATGTCCCCACAAGGAACCATCATCCTTGGCTTGTCCACTGACAGGACACCTGTTACCCCTGAGAATTTCCTGTTTGAACTTGGCTTTGAATCTTTGCAAGTTCCTTCATGGGGCAGGGTGAAATTTCTACAAAATCTATTTAGATAAAAGAACATCTATACAAATAGACTATACTTATTATTCTGTTTGGTAAAGCTTCCCATGTAGTTCTGAGCATATTAAATAGGTCTAATTTGTTTTAAAACTTTTCTTTCATAAGAAGAGAGAATAAATCTTTGAGGTATTCCAGGGCCCATTGGAACAATCCAAGTCATTTCTTGGTTAAAAGGTCTTTTAAAATTTAAACTGTGGGAAAGTTGTCGAATGAGCTTAACTAAAAGATTATAACATAACTTTCTTGTAAAACAAATATATTTTTGTAAGAACCCTAAAATGCACTAAACTTAAAACCAGATTTGCTATTAAATAATTTGTTCAAGCTATAGGATTCTGCTTAATTTATACAAGTATGTAATATGTTTAGGCCAATAAAGTATTACACCATAGTTACGCCATCCAGAGACAGAAAATTCACCAAATGAACTACACAGACAAACACACACACACACACACACACACACACACACACACACGAAGACCGAACACATAAAGACCATACACATAATTTGAATTACTAACTTTTATAGAGAAAACACAAGATTTTTTTCTTATTTACTTTTGACACCTTTTAAGGAGACTTGAAAAGGAGATGGAAAGCCCTAAATACCAAGCAAGAAGACCTGTTGAGACGCAATAAAAACTTTAAGGACTGTTAATGAGCGGTGGAAATAACGTCTCAGCCCCAAGGAATCGAGCAGCAGGAAAGAGCCTGGGTGGGGCTGCTTTGGCCCCTGAAGGGGCAGAAGCCTGGTAGCAGAAAATATATGCTGCCGATGGAGAACTGGGAGCTATAGTTCACACCAGTAAAGAAATTCAGAGCTGGATGTGTTTGACTCTGTACCTGAGGGTGACCTTACCAATGCTGAAAGCACCTGCCAGATTCCATGGGAATGGATTTGACCCACTCAGAGAGACAGACATGTAGCGAGCTGAGAATTAGAGGTATCCGTGTAAGTCTCTGGGCTGTTTCCGGCCATTCTGAGTAGAGGGGTACCCTGTTAAACTGTCCCTGAGGCCCTTGTGGTAGTTAATGATGAAGAAGAGATGGCTGGCAAACATTCAGTCCATCTCAAGATTAGTTTTCTCTTGGAAGCTTCCTGAAATAGAGGGCAGGAGTGGGTGTGACTGGGAGAAACTCAATCTGAAGGGAGGGGCCGGGGAGATATGAGGAGAAGTGGAAACGAGAGATGAAGAGGGTGTTAAAGAGTCAGGTGAAGGGGCAGAAAAGCCCCTTGAGTTTAAAACAACACTTTTTTGTCTGCCGCAGGAGGCAGGCCCAATTGTTCCCAGGACTGAGCAGCTCCCAGGCCTCAAGGGGGGAATTCAAAGTGTTTTATAGTCTATAGAGGGAGGGGGTGGTTAGAATGAGGCAAATTTGAACAGGAGGCATAGTTAGGAGAAAGAGGCCTGGAATTCCTGGAATCCCCGCTGAAGGTTAAAATCTTGTCTGCTCTCAAGAACCACACATAAGGAGGGGATCGAGGCAGCGATAGTGCAGGTTAAATGGGAGGATGGTATTATAGTTAAGAGGTTCATTCATGGGCCAGACTTCCTGGTCACCTAGTTTGTATTGAGGTCAGGCTGTGTTGCAATAGAAAATCCAGAGCTTGGGCTTGAGGTCATAAGTCCTGGAGCCTTCAAGTTCTTAAGCAGACATCACAGTGCGGAGTCCTCAAGCAGGGTCTATTGAGTATTGCCCATGGTGAGAACTACAGAAAAGAAAAGGGAAGGATATCTTAGGGATCTCAGGGATGAGAACAGCCGAGGCAGGGGTGGGAAGGGGTGTTGAGTAGGGCACCCCCAACTCAAATGACCTAGAGGTCTATGGCCAGAGCTGAGCACTGTTGGGTCTGAGGGCTGACTGAACAATAGAATCTGCCTCAGAGCCAGGCATCCCTAGGCTTCTAGAGAAGTCCAAACCACAGATCTGTCTAAAGCCAGGCATCCCTAATCCCCAAGAGCAGACTGAACCAGCAAGGAGACAGTTGGAGGCGTCCCTCCCAGCCGAAATCCTGTGGAAGTGATAGACCTAGTACCAGGGCTTATAAAAACGACAACAAGATGAGAGGATATGCTATCACTTTCGATAGGATGTTTTCATCCTGAGATTCAGAGAGTTACTGATTGCTGGCGGGCCATGAAGATAGGTGAGGAGGCTGTCCACAGAGTCCTGAGTGAGTGAGAAAGATTAGAATTTTCTCTCTGAACCTTACAGAGACAGGGATAGGGGATTAGTCCTGGTCAAGCTTCTGCTGCCCACTGCTCCCTTAGTCACAAGTTTCAGGAGGCTGGAAGAGAGGGAGAAACAGAGAATGTCCCTGTACAGGCCACCAAAATGTCAGTGACATGGGCTGTGAAAGAATTCACGAAGAGAAGAAAGTGCAGAGAGTAAAGTTTTTTTTTTTTGTTTTTTTTTTAATTTTTACTTTCCCAAGAAAGGGAAAGGGCTGGGTGCTGAGATGTGCACCAGCACCAGCTCCGAAGGGTTAGAGCTTTGAGTTTTTATTGGGTAATGAAGTGATTGCAGAGCGAGATGTTTCCCTTAGGCTGCAACTTGTTTTGATGTTCTGTTTGAGTGCAGAGTGTGGTGGTCATTGTGGTCTGTTATGTCCTGTTTCACAAGTTCCCAGACCCTCTGTGCCTTCAGGGTGCTTCCAGTAATTTTCTGGTCTTGAAGATAAAGGCTCATAAAACAATTAGGGTTAGTCATGCTTTAGGGGGCCCAGCTGGCTCTGGGAAAGAGGACCTGAAAAGGGGGCTTATATCTTATTAAAAAGCATTACAAAACATTGTATAGATTAATAATAACCTACAGTCCTGAAATTTTAATTTTGGTTCATTCCCAAACATGTTTTCATATTAAATTTACCTATGTTCCAAATAATATATTATGATATTATGGTAATATAAAATACGGTATTGTTAAGCCTACTTTAAATTTTAACTATATGAATGATACTATATTGTGTATTTTCTTCTGCACTTTTTATTCCATTCGATGTTATGATTTGGAGATACTGATAGGTTTCCTATTGTTTCAATTCCCAGTTTGTATGTTTTTTTTTTCAATTGTCCTTCTGGATTAATTACCTCTTTCTCACTAGTATGCTCATTGATTTGTTCTAGATACTTAATTTTGATTTGTATGACTAACCATATCTATAATCTCCTCTCAGACTTTGCTTGTCATTTCTATATTACAGCACATCTTTTGAAAGCTAGAAAGTTGTATTTTAATATACTTAAATTTATAGTTTTCCTTTTCACCCATTTTTGGGGGTTTATTTAAGAAATGTTTTTCTCCCCTGAGTACAATATCCTTCAATATATTCTTGTAAAAAAAATCTTTTAATATATTCTTGTAAGTTTTAAAGTTGTGTTTTGCACATTTAAATCTATAGTGTATACACACACACACACACACACACACACACACACGCAGCCTGTCCAGAAAAAGTCCACCCATTGTTAATACAAGGAAAACAGTTCGCGCAGCATCAGTGTAACCTGGAAGCCAAGGACAGTGGACTGGAATGCGTGTGTATGAACAATAGCTTCACTGTTCTAGTCAGTGAGAGTGGTAGATGCCATTGAGTGAGCGTGTGTCCTGTGTGACCATTGCATTCAAAATGACTGAGCGAGTAGAGGAACGAATCTGCATCAGATTTTGCGTTAAACTTGAACATTCCTCTGAGGAAACTATTCAGATGATTCAGAAGGCTGCAGCTATGGGTAGCTGGTGATTGACTGCTTCATCAGGACAATGCACCTGCTCACTCATCATGTCCCATGCAGAGATTTTTGGCAAAACATAAAATCACCCATGTGACTCAGGCCCACTATAGCCCAAATTTGGCACCCTGCAACTTCCAGCTTTTCCCAAAACTAAAATCATCTTGGAAAGAGAAGAGATTTCAGACTGTCGATGAGATTCAGGAGAATATGACCAAGTAGTTGATGGCAATTGTCAATTGGAAGAACTGTGTGAGGTCCCAAGGTGCCTACTTTGAAGGAAACTGAAGTATCATTGTCCTATGTACAATGTTCCTTGCATCTTGTATCTTCTCCAATAAAGGTCTCTATTTTTCACATCACATGGCTGAAGGTATACATATATAAAATACACACACACACACACATATATATAACGAGCTTATGGGTGCATAAAAGGTGACCCTTTCAAAATATTTTATCTAGAATATTTAGTAGCTTTTAGTAATGACATTAGTCCAGGTAAATAGTATATCTTACTGCCAGAAATGTTAGCTGGCTAAAATAATCATACTCTGTTACAGTTTCAACTGTCTATTCTATATAAACTACCTTTCTTTTTCCAGTGTCATAAAAAATTCTTTTAAAAATTGTCAATATTTTATAGTTTTCATGCACTGTTAAATATCAAAAAGTATATATAATTTATATCTCTATGAGCGTTTAGTAATGGTTGTTGTAGTTGGTGAACTTAAACTTATAAGATTAAGAGGTTTTGCACCAAGGTAACACCTGAGCTGGGGTCTGACACATGAGTGGAAGTGATTGGACTGAGTGAGAGCCGCTGCACACAGAAGGGACACCGGCAGAAGAATCACAAAGGCATGCAACTCTGGAGCCTTCAGAGAGGGGGAAAAAGAGGCATAAAGTGAGACTGGGCCAGATCTTCAAGGACCCTGCTGGGAAACTTTCATGTTATGTTATTGACAATGTGGAAAACGACAGACAAGTTTTAAGAGGAGATTCACGCACTAAGATTTGTGTATTAAAATATATACTGATTGTGTGTGTGTGTATGTGTGTGTGTGCATGTGCGTGCACCAAGGCTGAAGGAATTGAAGCTGAGAGGCAGGCAACGTATTTAACTATACAGCAATTCCAGGTAAGGTTATCAAGGTCAGTGCTAAGGTAGTGCCAAATTCAAGACCTATTTAGAGGAGAAAAGCACTTCTATTTAGTAAAAATTGAATATGGTGAGCAAAGAAGAAAGAATATTTAAAGAAATCATCTTGGTTCGGTTTTGAGCAGACGGTTGATAGTTGATAGTTATTGATAGAGGACAAACACTAGGCCTTATGGGATGAGTAAAAGCTGAGACCTGATAAACGCAGTTCAGTAAATTATTACCGAGTGCCTCCTATTTCATGGTCCCTGAGAACTGATACTGCTTGCCTCAGAAAATAAAAAGCTAAAATATACATAAACAATATTGCTTATGTGCATGAAATAACACTTTCCTAAGGCTATTGAATGTCCCTTTTCATTTGCTACAGAAGATCAGAAAAGTGAAGGGGACTTTCATTACAGATTTATATGCAATGTTAAATTTTGATAAAGTGCTTTGAATATTTTAAATTATTTTTGTTTAAAATGTTAAGGAATCACACAATACAGTATAAATTACATAAACCCAATATAAACTGATTGATGTAAATAAATTAAATTTGGAGGAAATTCACAAAGAGCAATAACTTGTAAATGATTTAATTTTAGTGATATTTAATTTTGCACTATATTTTATTCATCTTTTCCAAATGTCTTATTATAAATATACACAACTTTTACATTCAGATAAAAGTTAATTTCTTTAAAAACTGAATGCCATCAGGGGCCTGGTCCCTCCTAAGTTTTCATTCCAGGCCATT
This sequence comes from Mormoops blainvillei, assembly GCA_004026545.1. NCBI lineage: Eukaryota > Metazoa > Chordata > Mammalia > Chiroptera > Mormoopidae > Mormoops > Mormoops blainvillei. The sequence goes on along the minus strand of PVJD01007974.1, from coordinate 45,286 downwards.
GTATTTGAGTTAGTAATGGTTTTCATTGTATACTATAACACATGTCTAACTTTCTATAAACATGCGACTTTTTGTTAGGTTAATTCAAAGCACAATACTTCTCTTTAATTTGATCCAGTATATCTTAACATGGGTTTTTTATTAGAAACTTCTTATTATTTTCAGCAGCTGTTGTTTTAAGGAATAACCACAGAATAGACATTCTTTAAGTCAACCATGGACTTACCATTCACCTATCTCTTTAAGAAGCTGTATTGAATAGTTCTGTTTGAATTTTTTCACAAATTCTCATTCATAAAATGCTAGAGAATATCTTGAGACAACCTGTTAATATCCACTTATGAAAAGTACCTGGGAGACCACCATCTGTCAACCCCTGATATCAAATTACTCCTACCGAGAAATAGATGATGCCACATTGTTGCCCAGTAGTGCACATACCTTCTTCCCTTTGCTAACCCCTGAAACTGACAGAGATGACTGGACTTTGCTCATGCTAACATCCCATTAGCTGTTCACTGCCCCCTTTAATTTGCTCTGCTTGATGGAAAAGTGGCCGCTTAAAAGCCACTCAGTGTAAACTTTATAGTCACAGGCACAGAGCCAAAAATAACTCTTGTTTCCCACCTACCGTGCAAGTAATATTAAAGGTGTAGTGTCTCGTGACTTTGTTGAAGGCAGTCCTGCTGTAACTGGGAGCTGTGCAGTCTCCTTAATCAAGAGCCCACTGTGAGCTGCTGCATAAAGTCATTGAGCATCCTCTGCCAGGAATTAACACACGACATGCTGACCGTTCTTGGCAAATCTGAAGTAGGAGCCTAGTGCCAGAAAGGCAAGATTAATCTTGAAAAAAATTGTGGCCATCTGTTGGCACTGCCCCTTCCTCCCACAGGGCTCAGTGATGACACTAACAGCCATGGTGCCTGCTTGAATGGATAGCACAGTATTTCAATTCTTAATTGTGAAGAAAAGTTTTCTCTGTCCTGAGGTTTTACTCTTTCTCAGTTCTACAAGATGAAAAGTCAAGAATCAATGAGTTAAACTCCACAAAAGTCTTCTTCCTGCTTAATATCAACAAGAAAAATTTTATTTGGCTAATGAGAAATCAGTCATTGGGATTTATCTGGCGATGGCTGTGGGAGGGAAAGTGTTACCTGTCCAGGGCAGTATTTCTGGGCCCAAGGCCTCATCTCAGGCCAAGTCTATCAGACTTAGGAAATAAAAATATAGGATGCCCAGGGAAATTTGAATTTTAGGAAAACAGAAGTTCTTTGGTGGGAGCAGGCAGAAGGACATATTTATATTAAACTTTTTCTTACTGGAACTTCAAAGTAAGACTCCTGTATTTTATCTACAAGTCTATTTTGAGCTCACCCTTTAAGGTCTATTTAATGAGTCCAGGGCAACCTACCATCCTCTTGTCTCGCTGTACTTAAAAACTACTCTGGTAAATTCTTCAAAATTATAAACACACACAGACACCCTTCAGTAAAGTTTTACATTTACAGCTTGATGATATTTTTACATATGTATGTACCTGTGTGACCACCACACATACTGAGATACAGAACAGCTCCATTGTACCATGAGATTTCCTAGTCTATGCTCACTGTCTTTCCCCACTGGGGTAACCTCTCTTCTTACATCCCTAAAGATTAATTTTCCTTTCTTTTCATGAACTTCATATAGACGGAATCAGCTTCTATGAGCAATTCTGGGTCTGGTTTCTTTTTTATTCAACCAAGTATTTATGAAATTCTGCCTTGCTATTGTGTGCACCAATATTTTTTTTCTTTCAAAATTTATTTAAGGGTACAAATGTACGACAATTTACTTGTTACTTACTTATTGGTGAGTGTTTGGACTGTGTCTAGCCTGGGGCTATTATGAATACAGCTGCTATGAAGACGTGCAGCTACATATATACATACATGCCCACACACATTTAAAGATGTTTAATGAATAAAATATCAGATTTTTAAGTGGGAACATCTTTATAACTGAGCACCATACGCTTTCATTTTATGAGAAATTACAAATTATTTTTCCTTTTAGAAATATCAGTGAATAGTCTTCTGAGAGCAGGAGAGAGTCATTTACCTCTCTCTCCATTATTTCCTCCATATCGGGGTTTCATTTCAGAAGGTAAAATTTTAAAAGAAATCCTCAAATATTTTATTTTCATCATTCTAAAATTTCACTTATTAACTGTAGAGCTCCAAACAATAGAAGCTCAAATATCAAGCTTCCTTACCATCATGACCCCCAAACGCCTAACATTTTAGCATATTGTTCTTGGGTTTTGGGTAATTTGAGAAAAAAATCCAAGCCACTGACCAAGGGCAGCCAAGGAGCTTGTCTGCATCCTCTGCCCCAGCAGCACTTTCAGAATTCTAGGCTGGACCTGCTACCCACTCCGCTGCCATTGTGCTGTCCCTCCACTGCCACTGTCACTAGACCCTCTGCACTTTTCCCTGTGGCCTCTCCATCATCTGTGGTAGAGAACAACCTCTTTCTCTCAACCTGAAGTTCAAAAGTAAGTTCCTTATAGGATGACAATGAAATAATTTACTATAAAATGGAGAAAACTCTTTCACATTACATTGACACCAATGAATTTTTGTTTTTCATTTTCTCAGTTTAAACTTCAGCATTCCCTACACACTTTGTGGCAATAATGATTTTATTTTAAAAAGGTTTTTTTCTTTAATTCTCAAATAGACAATTATAACTGGAACAACAACCACCACTGTGACCTTTATGCTGTGCCAGAAACTGGTAATAGCACATGGTAAATCATGTCATGAGGATTACAAACCAGAAGTTGGTGGTGGTGGTGGATTTTTTAATTGTTGTTTATTATTATTATTATTATTATTATTCACTTTTCTGATGAGGAATCCAAAGTAAGAGCAGTTAACTTGGCTAGGGTCCTTCAACCAGTTAGTGTAGATTCAGGTTTAGGAACGTAGCTGTTTGACTCCATATTTCTGCACTTAAAGTGAACTAAGTCATAAAAAGACAAATACCACATGATCTCACTTTTATGTGGAATCTAAAAAACTATATACATTAATAAACAAAACAGGACCAGACTCACAGATGCAGAGAACAGACCAACGGTTGCCAGAGAGGAGGGAGATTGGGAGGTTGGGTGAAGGGATTAAGAAGTACAGATTGGTAGTTACAAAATAGTCATGGGGATATAGAGCACAGCCTAGAAAACAGAGTCAGTAATATTCTAATAACTGTGTATGGGGCCAGCTGGGTGCTGGAAATGTCAGGGGGAACACTTTGTAAAGCACATGATTGTCTAACTTGTGCTGTACACCTGAAACTAAAACAAAATAATATGAAATGTAAATGGTAATCAAAAAAAAAAAAACTTTTAAAAAGCAACCTTTGTTCAGGGTGATATCTAAAAATATAAAGAAAAAGACAGACTTTCACCACAAAGGCAAATTCTATAAGTATAACCCAGACATTACAAAAAAGAATGTTTCCTTCAGTCACTGCAGGTGTAATAAGAATGAATTCATTTCTCCTATTTGATACCTCATTTCTAAGATATTACCTAAACTGACAATTATAATAATGTATATGAAATCATGAGTATCTTTTCCTACTGAATTTGACTGAAATGACCAATTATTTCTCACTAATCAGCCTAATATTCATTGTACTGACAGAGCTTTTCCCGTCCTTAACTCTTAATGTACATTTTAATGTATTTTTAAAAGATAATAGATTTTCCAAGGAAGTCAGTGATTCATGCATTTTTCCTAAGGGTAAAATTAAACCCAGAACAATGCACTGAAGTGCCCAGATAAACACAGTATGCCCTTCGATGTTGGTGAACTTTTCAAAGTCCTCTAAGCTAATAATTAACACACACACACACAGGCACACATGCATAAATGAACTCAAGAGAAGATTAGGAAGATGTTCTCGCACTCATTTTACCATTCATTTGAAGGCCTATATTAATAAAACATCACTTTAATATTCCTCCTCTAAGTTATTTACATTCCCCACCTCTTCATCACTCTGAGTACCAAACAGTGCAACTGCATCTCCAGAAGTGATCTCCCACCTGCCCCAGCACCTGGGCCAATGAACTATGGCAGAATCATAAATCAGTGTCTGCTGAGGTTACAAGGTCAGCAGGGTCATAATTTAATTTAATTTTTTAATTACTCTGGGAAGATAAGAAATATTCTGAGAATCAAAAAAAAAAATACTCTACCTTTTTCCACAATAGGAATATTTGACATTTACATTGTTCAAATATATATTTATGATATAATGTTATGACATAACAGCTATCAACCATCTGCCATTTGGTTCTTACTCACCTAGCTTTGGTGTCATTCTGATGTGGGTTGGACAGCAATGGGCTAAGGATGGTGACCCCCTCCCAAAATTCCAGGGGATAAATAACAATTGGTTTCTGAACCAGTCGTATCAATCTCAATTCCTTTTATCAATAATGGTTTGGGGGTTAATGAACACTATTCCGCAGAGTGAGGCCTAAGGAGAAGCTGCCTGGTGACTTTTGAAAATAATTCTCTTTCCTAACAAAAGGCAAAAAAGGCACAAGGAGAAATATATCTTTCTTCATGCCCTGAGAAACAGTTATTTGAGGATATGTGGTTTGGATCTGCATCAGACATTTTGCAACCATGAAGGGCAGCCAAGAGATTTAAATGAAGCCAACCAGAACCTTCATATTGACCAGCTGCCAAATTTAGCCAGTCCTCTACAACTCATTGTACAAGATAGCAATGTTCTCATTTTATTTAGTAAATCTGTTACTTGCAGCTGGAAACTTTCAAACTGTTAAAATATCACTTCCCACTGTTGTATTATTATAAACATGATTTTTCTACAGGATGAAAGATAAAAACATGATTTTTTTGGTGATTTCAAGGTAATATGCTTGTGAATTGAGGTAAATAAGAGAAAAACTTACAAGAGGTAGTTTTCCTTTCTCCACAACAATCAGGTTAATACTAATAGTGTTTATAAAAGGAGACTGTTGAAGCAGCACCAATCGATTTAACTACAAACACAAACTGTGATACATTGTGGAGAGCAAGACCAATAAAATGGCATTGGTCTGGTCAAAGCAGCACAAAGTAAATAAAATAAAGCAAAGTCACTGGTGTCAACCAAGATGGCTGTCAGTCAGCCATGACACTTTGGTTCAAGAAGGAAACTTCCTAAGTCAGAGAAGGCACATATAGCAAGGAAACATATCTAGGATATCTGCACATGTGGTCAGAACAGTGATGTCTGCAGAGTGGGACCACCCATAGATAGGCCCCGGGGGGGAACTTCCCCACTTGCAGTTAAGGATGCCAAGACACTTATCAAAAGACCCAGGAGGGTGGAGTACACAATGTTCAAGGTATTACTGAGGTAGGTTCCAGACCACTGTTGAGACAGCCGAGCTCCACGCACCGGAGTGCTGCCACACTCGTCACCCTTGGCATCAGCTACCAGAGGTCCTGCCTGGCTGGACTGAGGACTTTGTCTGCCCTGCTGCCCCCCTGGATCCGGAGATCCTTCTGTGAAAGACACTGACAACTCCCTTGCCCACCGTGCTGTCTCCTGGACCTGCAGACTGAGACTCTAGGACTCAGGTTCATTACTCCCCATTGATTGCTGTGAGTGTGTGTTATAATGCTCTTAGATTATTAGAGTGTGAGTAAGATATTAGTGTATGTTGATATTCTACTTGCAGTGAGACTGCATTCAATTAAAGGTGAGTGAATAGCATAGTCACTGTGTGTGATTCTTGTCTATTCCTTGGTGCCAGGCTGCTCGGCAAGCAACTGGCTGAGCAGTTGCCCGACTGGTTCATAGGAAGGGCTCTATCATGAACCTACACTTGTGATATACATCCAGCTTGCAAATTTGATTTTTAGATACCTTTCTACCGAGGATCTCTGGAGAAATGGCTAATTTTAGGATGGAAGCAGGGAAAATACAAGATGAGCCTGCAGCATTTGGCAGTGCTAAAAACCAAGAAAGTGTTCAAAATTCAAAAAGATTAGGACATGTCAGAGAGACTCAAGAGCGTCATGTGGTGTTATTTAAAGGGCAATTACCCCATAATGCTTCTCTGAAAGTTTTCCAAAGACCTACCTTTTCCACCTGCCATGAAATTTCCACCATCACAATAGTTCTTTTGGGTTAGGTAAAAAAGAGTCCGCTGTGCACATGGGAAGAGAATGGGTCTATACCATTAATTAAATGGTACGAATTAATTTATCAGATTAGTCAATTAATACTGTAGAAGAATTGACTGCTGGAATGGAAACAATATTGGATGCTGGAAACAAATGTCCATTTTACAATTTTATAGCTTAAGATTATTAAAGGTGAAAGGAAGAAAGATGTCCATAGTAACATTTAAAATGCTGACATCGAATGCACTATTTCATATATAAAGGAGTTTGTAGTAGGTTTATGTTCATTATGATTAATAGTTTCAGCACACTCGGAAATAAGAGTATTATAAACAAAACAAAGACAAAAAAAAATAGCATTTCCCCATGCACTCTGCTACAGAAACTCACTAAATGTTGCAAAAAAAAAAAAAGGCATAATTACTGCTTGAACAATCTCACCATATTCTCAACTGGCTCCGAAGGTGGGAGTTATGAATTTAATCTATATCCCACCATCCAAAGGGGGGATTCTGGATCAGTAATAATTATTAAAACAAAGTTGTGTAAGCATACACAATTTTTTAAAAAATTATTTCTATAATTTCTACATAGAAATGATATATACAATTTTACTAAAACACAACTTAACTGTGATCTGCTTTTCAAATACTTATTTTTTCTAGAAAATATCAATGTCTATCATTTAAGAATAAAGCTAAAGAAATATCACAAATAAATTCATTTCATATGGAAAAGGAAAAAAAAAAAAGAGCCTGAAAGAGCCCCTGATGGTCAAAGGGGGAACAATTTGAGCAGCAAAAGAAAAAACCTGCAGATGAATTGCAAGAAGCACAAATTTCTTCCACTAATAGACTAAATAAAAGGGGGTGAAAGGAATTCCAAATAATGTAAGTAGATACTTCCCCCTTCTGGAGGTAGATTTGAAACTCCACTCATTTAGGTATGGGCTGGGTTTTGTGATTCACTTCCAAAAATACATTATGAAAAGGGCAAAATGGTAACTTTACAAAGAAAGCTGGTAAACACTACCTTCGCTAGGTGATGAGGTTAACAACAAAGTGCTAAGTCATGTTGATACCGTGTACTGCCTAACATGATGATGTGGAAAGAGCACTTACCGTCAGTGATATTCCTCCCAAAACCTGTAACACCAGTCTATTTTGGATTATATATTGGAACATAAAAGGAAGTTAGTGGAAGTAGTGAAACCCAAATAAAATCTCGAGTTTAGTCAATAATAATATATCGATGATGTTTTCTCAGTTTTGACAAATATACACAATAATGTAAGATGAAATGTTAAGAAAAATTGAAAACGGGTGAGGGGTATATAAATTTTTTAACTTTGTAACATTTCTGTAAATCAGATATTATTCCCAATTTTTTAATTAAAATAAATCAGACAAGAACTGTACCTATAGTAGAGCAACTAGAGGATGGGATCCTGACAGATGGTTAGGATACATTGAACATAATATTCCAGTACTCCTTGAAGAAAATGTGGAGACCAATCACCTGCTGCTTTTGCAAAGAAGACTACCCAAGGCAGCCAAGTCTTCGAAAATGAGGACTGTATCCACAAACTCACACCATCCTTGACCTTATCTGAGAGTTTGATACTATCTTCATTGCTTTTGAATGAATCAGGAGCTATATTAGACAAGTTTAACTTTAAATGTAATAATGACTTAGTCAAGCAAAATAACTGCAAGAGCAATGTCAAAAAAATAGACATTTCTAAAACTGAGTATATCTTTATTCCTTTAAGTACTTTAATAACATTCCTTCATTTGCACATTCTAGATATGAAAGGCCATAAGAACTATTTCTGTTACTTAAGACGGTTGCTATGGTTACTCTGCAGCTGTGATGTAACAAAGAAAATTATTAATATAGAAGTGTACACCTGAAACCTATATAATTTTATTAACCAATGTCACCTCAATAAATTTAATGAAAAAAGAAAATTATTAAGATTTTTTTATAAAGACGCAAATATAGCTTAGCTTTGCAAAAGCATCATTAATAATTCCGGGGGAAGAGATAAACGTATTTATATTAGAAATTCAAAAACATATATGAGGGGACACAACTATGTAAGCTTGAGAAATAAAATTTTCTTTATGAAATGAGAACACTTTCAGAATTATTATGGTAATCATCCTTTTGCATGCAATGGGTGAATATATTTGCATAAGACAGCACTTGATAATATAATACAAAAAAGAATTAGGGCAGAAGCAGTGGATGTGTTACAGGTGATGAAAAAAAAGATTATCCAAATATTTCCCTTTTTCCCCCAAGGTTATTGAACATACTAAACTCTGCTATATACTTGCCAGTGTGTGTTCTAACACTCCACTCCAGAACCCCCAAAATGTGATATTTTAGCCACTCTTCTTGCTCCCTCGGGCTCTTAGGTAAATTGCCTTAGAATAAAACAGGTAACCAATATCTAAAAAAGTTTGAATTTTATTAAATCTTTTATTTTGGCCTCTTCACTTCAATAAAAAGTCCTTTGACATGTGACACACTGACATATTAGTTGCAATAAGTTATTGCACACTGGATTCCAAATGTCAGGACCTTAGTATGCAAAATATATTCTTCCTGCTTAACTGGGAACTTGACTCTCTTTGTCTAAGTTCCTCTTTGTCTCAAGTTCCTTAAAAGGGATGATGTCATAAATTGACTATAAAGAAAAATAATACAAATACAGCTATTTATTTAATTAGTAACAAGACTAAAATCCTTCTGATTCAACTTGATCAGAGGTCGGTTTAGGATCTCTGTCATAGAACAAGCAGGTTTTAGGGACTGGCTTAATACTGATCTATAGACTTGAATTTCCAACTAATAAAGGATAATATAATGTAGTATAAGACTTTGTATTTGTTCAGATCTTTTAACTCCTAAGGAACTGATAGGCAACAACTGAATAAATAATTCTACACTCTGTTTCAGCAGCACAGATGTCCTCTGATGGAGAAAAGGATCAACCACGTGCAGAACCAAAGACGGAAAGGACCATAACCATTTAGAAAATCAAAAGTAGAAAAGCTGCTTTCTACTTAGCTATTGATTAATTTACATATGACTATGCAATATACAAGCATCATATGTGACTAATTTTTAACCTTAACCTTAAATAAAAATACTTTGTTCTTTGCAGAAATAAGTAAATAAATAATGATAATGAGTTGGGCATGAAAGGGAGGCAAGTATTTGGAAATTCTATATTTCAAAAAATTTCTTCAAATTTTCAATTATTTTTTTGTAAGTGGATGTTAAAATCTGATTTTTTATTACTTCCTAGGATTTTCTTTTGGAGTTACCACAAGTTATCTTTTATTTTCCAATTTTGTTTGTGCTCCAATAACTAGTATGAAAACCCTAACAATCAAAATCAAGCTTTATACAATCATGTTTCCCCAGTACTGAGCAAATTATTGAGTGTTTAGAGAATACTTGAGTTTGACATAAAATGATGGAGCTAGGTTGAGTTTCTATATGTTTCAGAATTTGTCTGATGATCAGTCATTTGTGGGGTTAACTCTTTTATCATTAGTTTGTTTTTCTTAATTGGGAAATCTTCCTAGGACGTTTTGTTACACCTAATGCTATGTGCTGGCCTTTAAAAAAAGTTTTCACCTTCTTTCTCAAATGCTGTTCTTTGAAGACTTGAACTTATATCCTGGAAAGTTTGGCCTCTGACTTCTTATTTCCCTGAATAAACATCACAATGGCAACTCCCCTTTTTAAATTAAAGCCTTTTCTTTCAAAATCTTAATCCAGTTAGCCCTTTTCCTGCAGTGTGTAATCAATACTCAGGGTTTATTCTCTCTTTTCCAAACAGTCTTTATTATAAAAGTTATTAGTTTTGTAATCTCCCCTCACAAGCTATATTTCTAAGAAAATACATGAGAAAAAGTTACTTGGTTATGGCCCAATTGTTTGGCGTTTCCTCCTGGGCATTGATTAATTTCAGTTGATGACTAATATTAATCCACTTGGTTTTAGTAATACAAAACGATCCAAAGTTAGGAATTAGATAAAGGCGCCTAAATTTTAATTTTTGGAGGAGGAATTAAATTGTACAAATATACAATTAAGGGGTAAAATGTCATCATAGCATTTGGAAAAGTGTTTAAAATAAATTTTATTACACAATTTATACCAAGATAGTTCTGTACATATACTATTCCCACAAGCAAGACATTTCTTTACAACGTCGTCTTTTTTATGACTTTCAACTCTACTTTACCACTGTGAAAACTTCGTTTGCAGTGAGTGACACCTGAAAATTCTTGTGTGAAGTTTACTCAATTAACTTCAAGTGCATGCCATTATTTATTGGTGACTCAATGCCCTAATTGTCGTACCTACACAGTAAGATTTCCTTTTGTTGTCATTAACGCGTGCAGCTGTTACTGTGCAGCATTCAGCAGCACAACAGATCACTCACTGTAGAGCCCCCATTTCTGGGTGATGAGATCTTCTTGCTCATGTTTGTGCTTCAGTTAAAATGCTCTGTAAAGCCCACATACCTTCTTCAGTTTGATCGCTTAGGGGAATAAAATGAATCAAAAGTTCTGACTGTATAATGAATGGCCATAGGAAATCTGAGAAATTTTTTACATCTTCTACAAAGGAAACATCTTTTATTTATTAACCTCTTATTAGTTCAATAGGCAATGGATTTGTTTAACTAATATCTTGCATTTTTCTCTTGGCAAACTGGATTAACAAATACCTATGAAAAAAATGATGCACCATAGTTCATTATTTACTTGAGCTGAGATTTATATAGTGAAAGCTTTCTCTAGCTGAGTACACCTATATACAATTTTAATGTAAGAAATAATACTGAACAAAACAGGGTTTCATTGAAATATACGGGAATTTGTTGTAGAACATTTTCGTTAACTCTACTGCTTCAGAGTTGGCAAAAAGTGTGTGTGACTTTAAGACAAAATAGGTCAGAAAGAGAAGGAAAGAATTGTTGTACATAAGCCTTGTCTCTTTAACCGATTTGCTAAGAAAAATAGGCCTTTGAACATAAAAGTCTACTGAAACATGTTCTTAAATTTACAACTTGATATAAAATTGCTTGAGGAAGTCTAATTCCAGACAGTGTCTCTTCACACTACCACAAGAAGCATTGTCAGCAGCCTGATATTTAAGAATTAAATCCTGCACTGGAGCCAGGGGCTGTGCTCACCAAATAACCAATAAAAGGCCGTTGTAATTGCTAGGAACATAAATTGCTGGGGGAAGCATGTGACAAAGGCAATTAAAAACTTTTTTTCCCCCCTAACCACAAAATGTCCTGCCCCAGGAAAATGTGGAACATGCTTTTCTTAACTGGCAAAGAGTGCAGTAGAAAAGATTCTGCAAGAAAATGACGTTTTTTCTTTCTCTGACATCAGCCTGAAAAAAGCTTTCCCCCCTAGGGACATATTGAATGTGGTATTTTGTTGTGCTCTAAAGCTCGATTCAAATGTAGCTGCTAACAAGGCATATCTTTGCCTCAAAGCTCTCATGGACTCCCTGCTCTTCTAATTGCCCGGTGCAAGTGCAGCATCAAGGTTCTAGGGCAACGGCTAATCGACCCTAAGTGCTGGAAGCAGGAGAGCTCTTACAGAATGAACAGCAATCAGATACGGTGACCAGATGGCTGCTCCGCATCGTCAGGGCTACTACCGGAGACGTCCTTCACTGAGAATGTGCCAAAAAGCCACGAACGTCTCTATTAACACAATGTGTTTTTTTTTAATTAGTTAAGTGGCTTTTGATATTTAACTTAAATTTTAGAGGACTTACACAGGCATATTTATCCCATTAGGAATTAGTCTTCTCAGTGAAAGATCTTCAATACCGACTGCATCTGAAAGTCCTTTTGAATTCTCAGTTAGTCACTATATGACTGCTTTTTTACTGATTATTAGGTGTCATGAATGCTTACAATCGGGGAGAGACTTCCTCAATAAAGTTATTGTTGTTTTGAAAGTATTTTACATCTTTAGAATTTGACTATTCCTATAAAGTAAAAAAGCTACGAAGGTATGCTGCCCAAGTGAAGAGGGATTTTCCTCTTTTTTTTTTCTTTAAGTAAGCTTTTTCAATTGTAGTGCTATTTATTTATATTGTAAGGCTTTTAGTTTTTCCTATGACTTCCTATAAAAATTTATATAGATGCAGCAAAGTGCACTATTGTATTTTTTTTTTTGATTGAGGGGTAAATGACGCAGAGACTTTGAGTAAGGAAGTACTCTCTTGCAGTCCGACATGTTAGCACCAGAGTGGAGGCAGGATTTTTGTCTTGGGTAGGTCATTTCTTCAGCATAGGATTTATCTTTATAAAAAGATAGTTGATATTTCTGGTAAAAGCCTTTGGATTATTAAATTCATGGTGTTTCACTGTAATTCACAAGAAGAATTATCTAAGAGACTGGACACAAGACTCTTAAATAAAAACAGAGACCTCACCAAATGAATGTATTCTTTCCTTGCTAGAGCTTATAGGATACTACCTTTACAACTGTTTAAGGACTTAGATTGTGTGTGTGTGTGTGTGTGTGTGTGTGTGTGTGTGTGTGATATGATCAGTAGGTATATATTTGCATTGCTATTTTGTTTATGGACAAGAAATTTAATAATTTAGGGTACAGAAAGACACATTGCATCTTGTGGAGATGCATATTCATTCAGCCTTCTTATTATGACTTCTAGAGTTTGAATATAAATCTTAAAGAACACAAAACTATTATTTTTAGGTGGACATTTGAATAATATCTTTCCTTTAACCTCCCATTCCCAGCCCTCAAATAGGTCATGGTTTGCTAATTACTCACCACATCCTAAGTTTTAATCATCTGATCCATCAACAGGACCTCTCCCACTTCCTTTGTTCATCTTGTCAGTAAGTGACATTTTTGGTAATGAAAACAACAAATCTGTTGGTAGTACCCCTCAATGGAGTGGAAGGCATCTATATTAGCTCTGTCTTGGAAACCAGTCTATTCCATTACAATTGACCTTCTCTTGCTGATTACCACACAAATCATAGTCCTTTACCCCTCTCCCCATCTAACTAGAATATATCTCCTGCAGCCTTTCAATTGCCTGACTGCAACTGATAATTGGATTCATGTTTGAAGCACAGCGCTATAAGAAAAAACCTCCAATAATTCAAATGAAACACCCTGGCCTGAGGCTGAGACCATATGTTACACTTAGATTTGTATCAGTAAAGTTTATTGCTTTAGCAACAAGAAAACCTATGCACATATCATAAAATTGTTCTATTTTAGAGCTAATTCACTTAGAGCTGTCAATGTAATCAAATGTCCACAAAATTATAATATTAAAAGGATAGAAAAAATTGCCTGACTTTGTAAAATATTTAAAAGAGAAAAAACACTTGGTAGTTTGTCCTGTCTTTCCTCCTGAACTCATAGCCTACCACAAGAAGCCTTGAATTATGTAATATAAAAATTAGAGACCACCAAAAAGCCAATGATTTGGCAGCCATTCATTTTTCAGCACTTACTACTCAATGCCTACAAGGACTCCAATTTTGTATTACTTTTCTCAGACTGATGAGTTATTTCTAGTGTGTTATTAAAAGAGACAAATACTTCCTTAATAAATTTACTATTAGTGACTGAATAGTACATATATAGTTAGAAACATATGAAAGGGACTAAACACTCATGTATCACTGATAGGTTTGTAGGGTCCTACCCACCCTCATGGCTTTCCCCCGTCTAATGTGGAACTCGAGAAAGATTTGGGTCTCAGTATGGACCTCAAGAGAAATTGTATAAATTCTGAAATACTGGAGAAAATTTTATCTCCAGAAAGAAAAAAATACTCTTCAATGAAAGTTTTTTCAAATCACTAAGTTGTCATTTCATGTAATTGGCCTCCATTATTAACATAAACCCTAGTGGTAGACATGAATTCATATGAATTGCTCCAGTAATAATTCACCTAGGAATGGATTATTCAAACATCCATCTCATAACATCTTGGGGTGAAATGGATATGAAAGATCTCATTTGTCTAATTTTGCAAATAGACAAGCTCAACGTTGTATGCAAGATCTTGAAACAATTCAACAAAAAGATTATAGAAACCTACTTCTTAAGACATAATTATAAAGCACTTGTGTCTTATCGTAAGTACAACTGATTGCAACAATTATCAGTTACCTTGCAGATGGAGAGCAGAAACTGACCATTTCTATTTACATATGACTGAAATAATTTTTGTATTTATATTTGAATATGGGTATAATTGAGTTTTAGGAAGTCAAAACATTTGAAATAAATAGTGATACAAGTGTGTACGACTTCACAAAATTTCTAGTGCATATGTCTAAGTGTTAGGAATATGTGTAATTTTATAAATGCGCTCAAAAATTCAACTATTGCCTGCTACCCACTACATTCTGGGAACTAGAGAGCATCAGTTTACAAGTAGAAGAGGGTTCACTTTCTAAGTTAACTTTTTCTGGCTCATAAAATAAGTTTTCATTCAGAAGCCTTAAAATGTCAGAGCTTTAAAGGCTTCTGTTTCTAGGTTGAAACAAGTCTAAAGTAATGAAATTAATACTAATAAAAGACTAACAACATAAATCTTGAACACAAAACTAGTGAAACAAGTCTAAATTAATAAATTTAATATTAATAAAAGAATAAACTACACATGATTATCTCACCAAAAAAAAACACTTTTGAAGAACTGTCAGATATTATAATGCAAACCATTGCCCTCAGAAAAGAGAGAGGCTAATGTGACAATATATCTTCTAAAGTGATATCAAGAAGAAAAGGATGGTCATACTTACTTATTTTGAAATTAATAAAATATTTTCTGCTTATTTTTTTTCTGAGAACAAAATGTAGAGACAAACCGTTTGTATCAAAGAACCTTTGTCACCACTTAGACTTTTTTATGTGTTGGTAATTATTCTTTAAAAATAATTAACGTAACATAATCAAAATGCAAGATATCTGTCATGGCCCCAAGTAAGACCTATATACTTTTCATTTTCATGCATAACATTATGAAGAGTTAATCAGATCATCACAGAATGATTACATATCAAGTTTATAGCATAGACAGCCTCTCCATCTACCCCTTTATCATGATGTTGAATATTCCGAATTTGTACTAAATGTAAAAAGTGCAGTTCCTTACAAATACATTCCATTGAATGGCATGCTACAAGTATATTTAATGTGCAAAATAGAGCACATTAATCCTCTATTTTGGATACCTAGCTATTTTAAACTGCTATAATTCTATATTTAATTTCACTTATCTAGTCCAGACTTGTTTTGCCCAATCTAGTGGGAAAGTAAGGTTGTTTTCATTTCTCTTTTAAAATTAATGGAGACTTACTCAACAAAGTGTAAAGCAATATGTAAGCTTTAAATATGTACACCTCCGGACTTCAAAATGCATAAAGTTAGAATAAATCTTTAGGTTTCCATAAATGCATCTATTGCTTGTGTCTGAATTTTTAACACATTAAAAACAAGTTAGGGGGATAAAAAAGATGCTTGTAACAGAAATTTCAGTATTCTCCAATGCCATAAGTTTTGAGAAGCATTTTAAGCTATTGCTTCAAATGTCCAATAGCTCCAAAGTATTTTAAACAACATTGCCAAAATGTTGGGTAATAAATGTCAGTAGTTTTCACTTATGTATACAGCTTAAAATTGATCTCTAATTCTTTACTTCGGGGCATCATACTTTACAAATACAACTAAATTCCTTTTTTGAAACTCTTCTATTTGTCAAAGTTGGGCTCATTGTTCTCATTTTCCCCTTTAACTGAAATAAAATTCCTAATAATTTTCAATAACTTAAAAATAATGGGAGAAAATGGTGAGACATAACCTTACTGAAGAAGCCACAAGGACCCTGACTTAAAAATGAGGAGATTTGATATCCTGCAACCAATCACACATACCCTCACTAGACATGCTACTTGATATCCTGGTTCTTCAAAACCCTCATCTGCGAAAGAGCCAAAAGAGGGAAAGGTATCATTTCACTGGAAAATTGTAAAATAATACAAGATATGTGAAACACAAAGCTTCTTGTCTGCTATCTTAAATGGTATGTAGTTATGCTTCCTGGTAAGGAAGAAATCAGGAAAACATGAAAAAGTTGTAGAAGTTTTTAGTGTCTGAGTCAGAGTAGAAGTTGAGAATAGAAAGTGACATTCAAAAATTATACAAATTGATGGTTTCAGACTTCATTTGGAGATGAAACTAATGAGGTCATGCTTTGAAGAAGCATGCTTAATGAAGTGAGTAACTACTTGGAAAAATACAGACAAGAAGTATTCCTCACTTGCAGGAAGTCAACAATACAAAAATAATCTATGATTTGCTTTGCACAGTAAGTAACCACAGTAAGAAAAATAAAGAGGAAAGCAGAAAGGTAATCAAAGAGTTGCCTACAAATATAGATTTGGTTTGAATTCTTCATTGTAACTGACCAACTATACATAAAATATGATTGTTATAGCTCACTATTCTAAGCTTATAGCACTACTCAATTAGTGTCAGCTTACTTAAATAGGTAGGAAAATAGTCAGGAAGTAATAGACTATGTCTGGAAAGCTAGTACTAAAAGTGAAAAATCTATAAAATGGTGGTAAATGTCACCCACATATAGTACTACTGAGCCACAGATTAATTCCTCAACCTGTGACAGATCTTCCCCGGATATGGCAAACATATATTATTTACTTATTTTATACAGTAATTTATACTATATATTTGCCTTTTAGCAGCAAAACCAAGTATAACAGAAACAACTTATGGAAATTTAGGGAAACAATCATTTTTTTAAACTTTATTTTTACCGTTGACACTCTTACAGATGTCTCCATTTGCTGCCCCCTTTGCCCACCTCCACCCAGCCCTGCCACACCTGTCCTGTGGCCATCACCGCATTGTCGTTTATGGGTCAGACATGTATGTTCTGTGGCTAATCTCTTCACCTTTTTTCAACTAGTTCCCCTACCTACCTCCCCTCAGGCAGCAGTCGGTCTGTTCCATGTGCCCATGCCTCTGCTTCTATTTTGTTCTTCAGTTTATTTTGTTCATTAGACTCCAAATATAAGTGAAATATTACGGTATTTTTCTTTCTCTGACTGGCTTATTTCACTTGACATAATGCTCCCTGCGTCCATTCCTGTTATTACAAGGGTAAAATTTCCTTCTTTTTTACAACCACATAGTATTTCATTGTGTCAATGTCCCACAGCTTTTTTATCCACTCATCTACTGTTGATCACTCGGGCTCTTTCCAGACCTTGGCCATTGTAAATAATGATGCTAAGAACACAGGGATACCTATATTCTTTTGAATGGATGTTTCAGGATTCTTAGGATATAGCCCCACAAGTGGTTTTTATTGGTGCCATTAGTATTGCAACACTTAAAGAAATGCCTTCTTGTTCTGAATAATGTGCAGGTTCTTTTTCAACACAGTAGTTTTTTTGATGTTATCATTTTAATGAATGAAACGACCTTATTTCTAAAACTCTCTAGAATACTTTGGGGTAAATTTTTAAGTTTATAAAACCAGGAATAATATTTATATCAATTTTAATTGCATATTTGTAATTAAGAATCTAAATGACCAATTTCAAGAGAGACAGACGCCAGTTAGAAATGTAGGACAGAGTCACTGAAAGAATTGCAGAGACCTTATTTTTGGTTTATAATTGGTGACATTTTTCAGATTTCAATGCAGACATGATATTTTCATAGACATTCAAGTGATCAGTGTAAATGGTTTTAGAGTAAAAATCACAAAATCATGAAACGGCTTTATGTTTTGAAAATAGAGGTAGAAAAACAAACCTAAACATGTGATAAGATTACATAGAACACACGCACACACGAATATAAAGATGGCAAAATCCGAATAAAATTGATGGATTTTATCAATTTCTCTCTTTTTTTATTGTTGTCCAAGTGCAGTTTTGTCCAAAGCAGTTTCATCATTACAAGAATTCCTTCTGCTACCCTTGTATCGCCATGACTGTCTCCCTTACCCCAATTTCAACCCTATCTGACTCCTAGAAATCACTAATTGGTTCTCCATCTGAATAATTTTGCATTCAAGAACGTTATATAAATAAAAACATACAGATATTAAAAAATCACAAAATCTTACCAGTTTATAAATCCTCAATGTGGTATCTAGACAAGACCAGTGTTTACTTCAAAGAAACACACGCATTATACACATGCACACACACTCCTAGAATGATTCCATAGCTTCATTTAACAGGATATTCCAATATGTACATTTCCCTCCAATTATGTAAAGAAATCAATATGACAAAGACATCAAGCAGTATTACTAAATTATCTGCCAGTTTGGTTATATCTCTCCAAAGACTAAGTTGAAAAACTCATGTTCTTTATCTCTGGCAGAAATCCAAAAATAAAAGTAAAGAGAGTTCTTTGAGGGATTGGGACAGGATATTTCCACACAGTTGGTAGGTTGTCTAAAGACAATATTTTTTTAACTTTTGCAATGACACCAAAGTTTATTAAAATATGTTTGTAGCTCTTCCAGTTCATATGAGGGTATATTGCCTATAGTTTTATGTTCTTGGTGTACAAAAGATGATAAAAATAGAAATATTTTTTATCTCTGCAGAATAAAAATAAAAATTTCTACAGATTAAGCTAATTGAGACACATGTGGCCCCTTTGTAGCCTAAATGGACATGAGAATTTATGTTAAAAGTTGAAACTGATAAAATTTTAAAACCAAGCTGTTCTTAATTATTAGTGGTGACATTTTAGAAAAGATACCAAAGTATCCAAGTAGAGTGTTGAAATTGTATATAGGCTATGAATGTATGCTACAAATAAATGGAGCCTTGAGAATAGAAATAATAATATAGCTCAATGAAGGAAGCACAGTAAAGAATTGACATGGAAGCACATGGTTGGCCAAGTCACCTAACTACTAGCATTGGCTTCTTCATGCTTTCAGGCACGAAGCTAGACTATATTTCCCAACCTCTCCTGTAGTTAGATGTGGCCACTTAGATGTTAACTGAAGTAATGTTATTCTCCATTCTAGGTGACTACAACAGATATAACTCCCCAGATATGTTGGGGCCATGTGACAAATGAGCAGAAGCACAGAATAAATGACGGCGCCCTTGGAGGACAGCCTCATACAGAGCTAGCAGCAGGAGCCTCGAGCTCTTACTTTGGAGCTGAAAGGGAGCAGAAATCCATTCCCATTGTCTTAAACAATTGCGACTGATGTTTTGTCTGTTGCAACGCCTCCTGTTACTTTAACTCAAAGGTTCTCAGTGCTCAAACTTCAGTAAATATCAAAATCACCTGGAGGGCTTGTTAAAACACATCAAAGGGCCCCACCTCAGTTTCTGATTCAGGGAGTCCGGGATAAAACACAGAAATATACATTTTTGACCAGCTCCCAGACACTGCTGCCCTTGGTACCGCACTATAAGAACTTTTCTTTAACTAATATAATATGCTTAAAGTATATATAAATTCTGCTGTGTTGTATTTTTCTGACCCCTCCATAGTTATTTTGGTAGCACTTAGGTAGAATTTGAACTAGTGTCTAAAATGGGTATAATGCTTCAGAAATCTAGAATCAATCTCTATAGTCCTATTTCTGCTTTTTTTCCCATAAACGATTCTTCCTTTATTAAGCTAAATGACAAATTTCCAGAGCACATTAAAGAGAAATTATAAAATACATTGGGAATTCCTAATTGGATTGAGTTTATCAGTATTTCTGTTCCGTTTTCTTCAATAATCTACACCGTGATGATGTGCTGGTTCTTGTGACTCACCTTAAACTTACGTGAGTCTTTTCTAACATCTACTTGCCTCCCTCCCTTTGATTGCTATCTCTTTTAACTCCAAGGCCCTTTAAGTCTTCTCTGTGCTCTCCCGGGCATGTGTAAATGACAGGGAACCCAGTTACTGCCTTTCAGAAACTTCAAATCTCTCTGGAACTAAAATCTCCAATCATTGCTTCATGTCTTGTTTCTTGCTTTCTTAGAACTTTCTCTTCCATCTCATAAATATTTGAACACACGGAGACACTTAAAGATTCACAACATTCAGTTTATCAGTTTCTTTAGGAAGTTTTGGAAACACCTATGTTTTTAGTAAATTAAACTATAGAAATAGTAAGAATACTTTATAGTTTTTACCCCCAAGGATGATTTGCTACAATTGATAGAACCAAATTCTAAAGATATACACAGACCCTTAGTTAAAATGCCTGTCTATCTGCATGTATATGTACTTATATGTAAAGAAAGATGATATAGATAAAACAGAAAGCACCAAATTTTTCTAAAGAAAATAATTCAAAATAACTATCTTCTCTGTAAAATTGGGACAATATAGTACTAAATCATAGAACTTCATAATAATTAAATGAGAGAAAGTATAAAAAATAATGCCTGACACAGTGCTCAAAAATGTTAGCTACTACTACTATTTATATTATTATTTTAGATTCCTAAAAAGGCATGTTAAGGAGCACTGACCTCTACTAATGGCTAGCAATGTCCCAGAGCTCTCCATTATCCTAGAAATCATCTCAGTCTTTTGGGGTTTATTATCAGTCTGAGATTGTGTATAGAGGGATACCCTTTCAGTGTAGGGATACCCTTTCAGTGGCTACATTTTGTAGAAATGTGAAAAATAATAAATTTAGAGGTTACCCAACAAAAATGACAAAGCTGAAATAATTTCAGAGGTACCAGAACAGGTTTTTTGTCTAATATATGAGCCTACTTGTACCTAGAATTATTAAATACATTTTCTAAAGTCTTTATTCCACAGATTTTCTTAAGATTTAAGATTAGATTTTTGACTGATGACACAACCTTTTTTTTTTTTTTTCTCCTGGGACTGGCATTAGGAAAAGAATAGACAGAGAATAGGGGTATAAGTGATCCAAAGAGAGTGTGGAGACTTGGAGCCTCTAAGCAGTAAAAGGGAACCAAGAAGGAGCAGGAGACAGGTCTTGGAGTGGATGCCATTATGTTTGGGATGGTGTCCCTGCATGCCCACAAATTCAGAACTCAGAAGGGCTAACATCCCATGAGCCACTGACCTCTTAAAACCCAGCAACATTATTATTATTAAGTCCTTTTGCTGCTTTTTACACTCTCTAAACTGCTTTAACGAATACATTAATTGTGCATAAAATGACAAAGATAACCACAGGGAATAAAAATCTGCGGAGAAATCATGATGAAAATAACAGTTGTCTGATACTAAGACTTAGTTATATTATCATAGAAAAAGGTAGACTGAATCACCTTAAACCTCAGTGAGTTTTCTTAATATCGTATAATAATATTATTATTTTTAATTTTTTATTTAATTAGAATTCTCCTTGTTTAGAAAGATATTAAATAAACTTTTAAGAACACATAATTAAGAGAGGATAATTTATAGAAAGAAAAGAGTGGAGAATATATAACCTAATACATAAAAGGAAGCCAAGAATGAGGCAAAGCTAACATGTACACCATAAATAGCTATGTGTGCTAGTTTTAACAAGATACAAGTTTTGGGAGAATTATAATTGATTTTCAAGAGATTTCAAATGTGATAATACGAATAAAAGTACTTTATATTCTGTATGATGCTACTGGAGTGCTATTTAGTTTCTTAATAAAATAGTATAGAATTCTTCAATAAATCAATTCTTTTATTCTCTTTCCCAAAGCATCTAGAATCCATATTCGCTACTATGGGGGAGTTTTCTGGCTCTTATTTCTCAAACCAGATGGGAAAAGAAATGAACTTAATTATTGAGAACCTGGGTACCGTTGCTGCAATGAAAACTTGGCCCTTCCTAAATCTGAATTACTTAGTGAAAGGACCAATATTTTCCTTACTTTTTTTAATACCTGGACTTTCTTAAAGAGGTTCAAAAAGATTTTCAGGTACTAAACAGCTCTAACTATATATACATATATACACAGGTGTATACATATATGTATATATGTATATATAAATATATATAAATTAGACTTAATATAAATCTAATTAAATTTTCCATAAAATATCCACATGGCATAAAAATGCAAAGGTATTAACAATCATATTTTACATTTTTCCTAATACAAAATATTTTGAAATATTTGAAAAAATAATTCAAAGTGATAATTCAAAAAATATTTCCACTCTTATACATGTCTGGGTTCTTGACCCCTGATGTGTATGCACAGGCATGCAAGAGGAACACTTGGGCCATAACAGAATGAAATAAAACTGAACCACCTGCGAACAAAGCGATCCTATCTCTAATACCTCAATGTAGATACCAGGAACCCTAACAGAATTCATTTGTGTAACAAAATAATATTCTTGTAAGTACGTGTTCACTTTTCTCCCCTTGAAGTGCAGAAACATAGGAAGTGTTCTGGAAGCCACTTGGCAGAGGCTGTTCTTTTTTGTGCCTTGCACACTGCAAAAATGCAAACCTATGTACTTGTTGTGCGTTGGTGTGAATGATGTTACTAATGTGGCTCAGTCCAATTGCATGTCATTCTTCCCATAGTAAATCCTTCTGAATGTGTACTTTGTAACATTTTCAATAGTACTAGGGAAATATATTCATCCCCAATGCAACAGAAATCAAATATTAAGATCCATTTCTTAGAGAAAAAGAAATACTTTAAAATAACACCCATATTCAATATTACTTGTTGCACTGATTACTCAAAATAATTGTGAAATCGAAGTTCTCTTACATTGACCACCTGAGTCCTTCTGTAAGAAGAAACAATCTCCCCTCTTCTTCTCTGCTTTCTGCTCAGCAGCCCCAAAGCAGCAACCATGTGTGAGTGCATCTCCATCCATGTTGGCAAGGCTGGTGGGCAGATCAGCAATGCCTGCTGGGAACTCTACTGCCCTGAACATGGCATTCAGCCAGATGGTCAGATGTCAAGTGACAAGACCATTGCTGGGGGCAGGGTGGGAGGAGGTGACTGTTTCCTTCAACGCCTTCTTCAGTGAGACAGGTGCTGGCAAATGTGTACCCAGGGTAGTGGTTGTAGATGTAGAACCCAACTTCATTGATGAAGTTCCCAGTGGTACCTGCCTCCAGTTCTTCCTCCCCGAACAGCTGATTATATGCCAGGAAGATGCTGCCAATAACTATGCCTGTGAACTCAACACCATTGACAAGGAGATCATTTTCCTTCTCTTGGACTGAATTCAGAAACTGGTCAAACTGT
The DNA here is from genome assembly GCA_004026545.1 of Mormoops blainvillei. Taxonomy (NCBI): domain Eukaryota; kingdom Metazoa; phylum Chordata; class Mammalia; order Chiroptera; family Mormoopidae; genus Mormoops; species Mormoops blainvillei. The sequence goes on along the minus strand of PVJD01007974.1, from coordinate 21,787 downwards.
GCTCAGGGCTTCAGGGCTTCTTGGTTTCCCCCAGATTTGGATGGGGAATTGGTCCTGGACTCAACCACCTGCAGATGGAATGCCTATTGATCATGGCAAAAAGTCCAACCTAAAGGTCATTTACTCAGACCCCGAGTTTCGACAGCAGTAGGTGAGTCCTACAACTCCATTCTCATCACCCTGCACACCACCATGGAGCATGGTGTACCTTCATGAGTGTGCCTTCATGGTGGACAATAAGGCATTTTATGACCTATGTCATAGAAACTTCAATACTGAGTGCCCAACCTACACTAACATGAATAGGCAGATAGGTCAAATTGTGTCCTCAGCCACTGCTTCTCTCAGGTATGATTGAGCCCTGAATGTTGATCTGACTGAATTCCAGATCAACCTGGTACCCTATGCCAGCATCTACTTCCCTCAGGTCACATAATGCCCATGTCATCTGCTGAGAAAGCCTTTATTTCACCATGAACAACTTTCTGTAGCAGAGATCACCAATGTGTGCTTTTAGCCAGCAAACCAAATGGTAGAATGTGACCCTCGCCATGGTAAATGCATGGCTTGCTGCTTCTTGTAGTGTGGTGACATGGTTCCTAAAGATGTCATTGCATAAATAAATAAATTGTGAAATTATTCAGTGATTTGAAATAACTTTATCATAATGTATATTTTGAACCATCTTTAAGGATCAGAGGAGTCATAGTATTTCACTAGAGCCCAAAGAACACTTCCATTTCATGAAATCCTATTGTTCTCAATTGATGATTCACCTCAGAATGTTTATCACCTCTGAACTTCCCGTATCAATTTAACTAAAGGTATTTGGAACTCTCTCATTACCAACTTAATGAAGACAAAACAGTTCTTCTTTCTTCTACTATTTTTCTTCTTAAAGTTCTCATTCCAGTGGCCCATTTCTCCTCAATAAATCATGCTGATGGCATTTTTAACAATGAAGACATATCTAGACTGTTACCAGATTTTCTATTAATTAGCTTCTAATCTCATTCCAATCTACTCTGCTACTTATCGATGGACCGATGTAACCTCCTGCTGCCCCGAATCTCGGATTCAACATGATTCTCCCTCCTCTTAAGCCTCATGTTCTCCTTTCTTGAACTTTTCATATCACTGCCAACATCGTGTTTGCATGACACCTCGAGCATGACCCCTCTCTGACTAGTCAGGTTGGTTTATCTCTGTGGTTCCCTTGGAATCGACAGGATTCACACCTTTTTTCCTGAAAAAAAAATTATTTTTCTAAGCCTACTTAATGCTAGCTTCCTCAAAAAACTGTTTTAATCCTGCTTTATGCCTGAATTCTAAGTAGAAGACAAAAAAGTTATTTCACTTTGGTCTGATCCCCTACATAGTTGTATCCACTCTATCACATTCATTTAGATTTTTGTATTTTTAAAGTTTATTTATACATATCTTTATTTCACACACATTTTTATAGATATCTATGATATTATCAAAAAGACTAAGGTAAGAAAGATTACGTCTCTATAATCTTCATAGGACAAGTGAAACCTCATGTCCAGACAGAAATTTTGGTATTGATTTAATAACTGCAGAAATGTTCATAATAAATGCTAGAGCAAAAATGTATGTGAAGCTGAATAATCAAGCTAACACTTCCCAAATTACAAAGTAAAAAACTTCTTTTTAAAAACCTGAATAATTACAATTCGCAGAATACTATTTAAGTAGTCTTAATAAATTATTGAACATTGGAATTTTAAATAGATGTTTAACATTAATTATAATCAAAATATTAATGTAAAGAAAAATAGGATGTCTAAAGAAATATGAAATAAAATAAAAAGGAAATATCAAGCCAAATATTTACTAAAAAAAAAGTGATTAAAATTTGATTTATACTGTTTTGTTATATCAACGGCTATCCAAAATTCCTGACCTGGAATTAACATAACATTGATAGTTTGAATTGTATCAGTAAAATTAGGTCCATCCTTGAGTAATAGAAAACCCAAAATAACAGTGTCTAAAACAAGATACTGTTATCTCTCATGTAATACAAGCCAGTCTATGTCTCATATGGAAGTCTCTTAATCAGCAAGTTTTCAGATTCCTTTGATAACATTGTCCTATGATCCTCCACACATGGTTACACTTTGTGATCAAAAGAGGCTACTTTCACTCAGCTATCACATATGCATTTCAACATACACATTTCAGCCTAAAGGAAGGAAACAAGGATGAAGAAGGATGCTCATTTCTTCTGAGAATACTTGTCAGAAGTCACAATTTCCCACTGGCCTGAATTAATCAGCTATACTGACCTGGTTACCAGGGTCTCAGGGAAATATGGTGTTTATTTATTGTATCTAGTAAAAATCAGGGTCACATTACTAAGAAAGAAACTGAGAGTAGATATCGTAAGACAACTAGTAGTCTCAGCCACAAATTCATAATTATGAGTATTTTGTATTTGAACAAAAATCAACCTTTTACTTTCCACCACCAAAAAAAAAAAAAATGTAAGTAACCTAATTCAAGCCAGTGTCAGAGAATGACTTCCAGGATTTGCTTGGGTCTACGATGTGAGAACTCTCATCTACTGGACTTGGAGTCATCATACTCTGAGCTCGAAGCCAATGGGGCCACCGATCTGAGTCTGAGAATGGGGTCAAACAAAAACCAAAATATAAATGTGATGATATCATTTGAGCTTGAATCAAACTGTGCCTAAAACCAGCTCTACATTAATGTGTCAGTAAATTTGTTTCCATAATTACAGGTCTATTTTTGTCAAGATTTTCAAACTTTGCTAGGCCCCAAATATACAAGATAATTGCTGATGTTCACAAGGACAGTGAGTGTTTATTTTAGATTCTTATCAGAGTTAATATATTAAAGTGATGCTACATTTACAAATTAATGAAGTATAGGAATAAAGAAAAATGTCCCATGTATTTTACTATGGTTAAAAAAATGTTTTATATACTGTAAACCAGTGGTGTCCAACTTTTGAGCATCTCTAGGCCACACTGGAAGGAGACTTGTCTTGGGCCACACATTAAATACACAAACACTAATGAAAACTGATGAGCAAAAAAAGGGCTCTTGCATAATTTTCCTGATACCTGCCACCAGAGGTAAGCCAAAAAGTCCTCACATAATAACCCTAATTATGCAGTGGTCCTTTTGATAATCTTTTAAAATCATCAGGCAGATCCTGAGTTTGTGATCACTAGTAAAGAAAATGTACATATCTAAATAATAAAACTTAGTATAAAAATTAATAATAAAACTAAATGATGTTTTAAGTAAATTTACAATTTTGTGTTGGGCTCCATTCATAGCCATCCTTGGCTGCACGTGTCCTGTGGCCCACAGGTTGGACACCCCTGCATAAATATAGCAGACAAACACTGCATAAATATAACGCAGGACACAAATGTGAGCCACCCGTGTGATTTTAAGTAGGCGCAGTGGTCATGTTTAAAAGATAAAAATGAAAACATAAATTAGTTTATTTTGTTTAACCTAATATGTCAAAATAGTAATAACATTTCAAAATGTAATTAATATAAAAATTATTGAAAACATGTTACATTCTTTTTTTATACTATTTCTGTGAAATTCAGAGTGTATATTATACTTAGAATTCATTTCAGTTCAAGCTAGACATATTTCCAGTGCTTGATGGCCACATGTGGCCAGTGGTTAATATTGAATGTAATCTCCGGTCCAAGTTAATTCATAGGAATGACCCATTCCTCAAAGAGTGGAAAAAATTTATTATGAACCATTGAATCTATAAGTTCTATGGGAAAGGATGGGTACATGTGAGAAGTGAGATTATCTTTTTAAATTTTTAGTTTTTCTTAAATCTATCTTGATAATTTATTTTTTTTCTGCATACACAGTGTAAAATGTACTGGCCTAAACTTGCATAGAGGCTAAAAGGTGATCAAAGCTCCTTGGGTTGAAAGTAACTGAAAACCCAGTTTCGAATGCTTTGCAGTGTGAAGGAAGGGGAGAGAATGCAATGGCTTCTCTAAGTATAAAACCCGTAAGGAGCATTCAATGCTTTAAACTTAAGACCCAGGAATTCGAGTGTATTATGCGTTATGATGGTTTCATTTTCAGTAAGGTAGATAATTCTTGATTTATGTCCACTTCGTTCAAATTTAGCAGAAAAGTACACTGTGTCTAAGCTCTGCCCATGAAAACCCCGACCTGATTCCCACTGTCATAAATTGATTCACATGCCTAATTCCTGAAGCAGTATGTGGAACTGGAGTGAATATTTGGGTAAATTGAAATGTTTCATTATCTTAGGTCACATGTCAAAAGCTGGAGTTGGTGATGGACTGTCCTTCCTTGAATGTTATATGGTCAATGAGTATTTCATCAAAGAAAAATGGAAAGAATAGATACGTGACTGGAAAAAAGTAACAGATGTCTATGCCCTCTCATTTAACAGTTTTAAATGTGTTTTATGTCTGTGGCTACATTTGTTTCCTCAGTCACAATGTTGTGCATTTGGAATTCTTTTTTATTGCCTAAAATCGCCAAATTCTAAGTATGTTATCATAGCTTTGAAAGAATTAAGGCTATTCTACTGGTTTTATTTCTGTTTCCCTTTGTATTCAGTATTTTCTGATTCTATTTTATTAATCTTGTATGTGTGTGTTTCCCAGTTATTTCTGTGGTTGACTGGAAAAAAACTGTAACTGAACAACAGTGAAAAAAATTTTTTAAAAAGAAAGTTTAGTGAGAATCAGGAAAAGGTGTGATGGCTTTTACTCCTGCGCTGAGTCACATAATTATTTTGTGCATGTTCCCTGAGTCATTCTAAAGTATGTGTGGCCCTTCTGCCTTACTGAGTCTCTTCTAAGTAATTCGCAGTATGAATATTAGGACACTGACACAGCAAATCCTAGTTTTAGTTATAAATGTTTTATCTTCATGTGGGGTTAAATTATCACATATGCTTTTAATTTCCTTTTTCTACTAACTTTTATAATAACTGTATATGATCTATCACAAGAAAATAATAAATGTTATTTTAAAAAACAAGTATATCTTTAAAACATTATAATCATTCAAAAATACAGTCTTCTTAGTTTGTAGATAGCCTCTTCTACAGTGTAGGGTAAGTGTTTGCAAAATTGACCTTTTTAAGACTTCCCTCAGAAAAATATAAAAATTAAACAAAATAAAAAACCTAACTGTTCCCATCCTTTTGTTTCCAGTAGGGGGTTGGGAAGGGGATTTTTCTGAGCACTTTTTTTTTTTTCCCTGTAGTCTCTTGCCCAAAGTTGGGAATAAATAGATTCAATCACCTGAGGTCCCATCCATGATTTAGAAAAAAATCACCCTTAAGTGTGCTGAAACTAACCCTCTAACACACAAATCTCCTGTACTGTTTACTTCTTCAGTAAGCCAAACAGTCCATTTCCCAACGGACATGTTTTTCCCTAATGTTTTTTAGCTGGAAGAAAAATAACCATATACCATCAGTTAATGGGCTTTATAAAAATAACCCCGACTTTTACAGGCATACCATTTTACAGATTTTCTTTATGTGGCTTTATTCTTATATTTAGATATCTTATACAAACTGCTTCCCTTGTCAAATACATCAACAAGAAGTTCTTTACGACATTGAATTTCATTTTAAACAATTTTTTTTTTCTGTTGAGAACAGATGTAGTGAATAGCTCCTTCGGAATAGTCTATAAAGTGATATGCAACCCTTCACCCCTTGGGAAAGACCACTGCTTGTAAACATTTTGATAAAAACCCTGTTGGCATAAGGTTATATTGACACACACAAGCCTTAGTTTCACGAAAATGTTATTTCTTCTTTTTTAAGTATATTTTATTGTTTATGCTATTACAGTTGTCCTATTTGTTTTTCTCCTTTATTCCCCTCCACCCTTCATAGCATTCCCCCCACCACTTAGTTCATGTCTATGGGTCATACATATAAGTTCTTTGGTTTCTCCATTTCCTATACTATTCTTAACCTCCCCTTGTCTGTTTTGTACCTACCAATTATGCTTCTTATTCCTTGTACCTTTTGCCCCTTCTTCCCCCCACCTACCCACTGATAACCTCCATGTGATCTCCATTTCTGTGATTCTGTTCCTGTTCTAGTTGTTTGCTTAGTTTGTTTTTGCTTTTGTTTTCAGGCTCAGTTGTTGATAGTTGTTTGTTGCCATTTTACCATTCATAGTTTTGATCATCTTCTTTTTCTTAGATAAGTCTCTTTAACATTTCATATAATAAGGGCTTGGTGATGATGAACTCCTTTAACTTTACCTTATCTGGGAAACACTTTATCTGCCCTTCCATTCTAAAAGATAGCTTTGCTGGATAGAGTAATCTTGGATGTAGGTCCTTGTCTTTCATGACTTTGAATACTTCTTTCCAGCCCCTTATTGCCTGTAAGGTTTCTTTGGAGAAATCAGCTGATCATCTAATGGGAACTCCTTTGTAGGTAACTGTATCCTTTTCTCTTGCTGCTTCAAAGAATCTTTGAAGATTCTTTCCTTATCTTTAATCTTGAGTAATGTAATTATGTTGTGTCTTGGGTCTAACTTCTTTTGGTTTCTCTGAGATTCCTGGACTTTCCAGAAATCTATTTCCTTTGCCAGATTGGGGAAGTTCTCCATTATTTATTCAAATAAGTTTTCAATGTCTTCCTTTCCCTCTTTGCCTTCAGGCACCCCTATGATTTGAATGTTGGAATGATTGAAGTTGCCCCAGAGGTTCCTAGGCCTCTCTTCATTTTTTTGAGTTCCTGTTCCTTCATTCTGTTCCAGTTGAATATTTATTTCTTCCTTCTACTCCAAATCATTGATTTGAGACCCAGTTTCCTTCCCTTCACTGTTGGTTCCCTGTATATTTTGCTTCATTTCACTTTGCATAGCCTTCACTTTTTCCTCTATTTTGTGACTGAACTCAACCATTTCTGTGATCATCCTGATTACCAGTGGTGTTTTGAACTCTGCATCTGATAGGTTGGCTATCTCTTCAACACTTAGTTGTATTTTTTTTTTTCTGGAGTTTTGATCTGTTCCTTCATTGGGGCCGTATTTCTTTTTCTTGGCACACCTGTTACATTATAGGGGGAGGAGCCTTAGGTATTTGCCAGGGCAGGGCAACCCACTTTATTGTGTTGTGGCACTGTATGTGGGGGAATGATCAGAAAGGGGACTTTGCCACTTACTCAGCTCTGGGCTGGCTTTCAGTCACTTGCCCCATTATTCACCAGCAAATTGTGCCCTTCTGGTGCTGATTCCCAGGTGAGTGGGTTTGTGTGCATTCTAGGTCCCTGAGGGTCTCTCCAACAAACACTCCTATGGGGCTGGGAGTTTCTTCTGCTGCTGCTACCCCCACAGGTTTTTACAGCCAGAAGTCTTGAGGCTTTCTTTTCCCAGGCTGGAAACCTGGGTGTGTGGTCTGCCTCATTCCCCAGTTATTCCCCCTGGTTTATCCACATGCAAATGTGGGACCACCTAGTCCACCAGCCGCCACCTCACCTGCTTGGTCCTCTAGCCACCACCTTGCCACTCATCCTCTCTGCCTGGCTGCCTGTCTCCACCCCTCCTACCAGTCTGGATGAATGCTTCTTCTTTAACTCCTTGGTTGTTGGACTTCCATACGGTTTGGTTTTCTGGCAGTTCTGGTTGTTTACTGTTTTTAGATTTGTTTTTGTCCTTCTTTTGGTTGAGTAAGGAGACAAAATATATCTACCTACACCTCTATCTTGGCCAGAAGTCCTAGTTTCATGAAAATTTTATTTTGTTCTATAAGGTAAGAATTGTAATTCTGGTGTTCTTAATGTTATAAAATAGTAAACTAGCTTACTTGAGTGAGGAAACATTGTTTAATCTGAAATAATTTCATTTTTTCACCTATTTTACTTAATAAAATTTTTGTATTGTATAAAGCAATTTGCAATGGATTTACACGAGGTTTTTATAGCTGTGAGCTTTCATTATCACACATTTAAAAACACTTGTCATTTTTGTGTTGATTCATTCAATCAGCCATTGAAAGCACCCTCTTTGTGCCAGGTTCTCTCTTAGTTTTAGAAATTTTACAGTTAAAAGGAAAAATATTCATGTTTCCTGCCCTTGTGGGGCTTAAGAAGAGTGAATGAGAAGGGTATTTAAATGCATGATTGAATTATATTTTCAATAAAGAAAAAGTACACAGTACTATGAGAGAAAGTAATAGTGGAACTACCTTGAAAGTGACTTTTTAAAACTTTTTAGTTAAATTTATTGGGGATATATTGGTTAATAAAATCACACAGGTTTAAGGTGTACAATATGTATATCATCCATATATTGTACTGTGTGTTCACTACCCAAAGTCACGTCTCTTTCCATCACCATTTATCCCTTCTTTACTTTCTCCTGCCTCTTCCCATTTCCCTTTGGTAATGACCATACTGTGGTCTATTAGATTTTTTTTTTTTTTTTTTGCTTAGTGCTTTCACCTTTTTCACCTAACCCCTCTTCCCCATGCCCCACTCCTAGGGAGTAGAGAGGAAGTGGCATTTTTGCTGAGCTAATGACTAGGAATTGTCCAAGAAAATAAGAAGCAAGAGTGTTTCTGCCAAAAGGAATGGCATGGGCAAAGGGCTCAGGACAAGAAATAACGTGACATAACTGAGAAATTGAAAGAAGGTCCACATTATTGAAATGTATTAAGTGACAGAAGTGTTGTCAGATAAAAAGAAGATCATACCCTCTAAAGCTAAATGTCTTGCTCCAAAGCTTATCTTCTACATCGGTATTTTTGTAGTGCCTCCTGATATCAACATCTAAATGAATTCACTAGTTAGTTAATTCAGTACACACATATATAAAGCTCATCTTCCCAATGCAGCTACTATCACTTACCCAAGCATTCTCAATTATTTTCTCTACCTCTCCTCTGATCGTGGGTGCTATGCATCTCTTAGGGAGCAAAATCTGCCACCAAATTCAGGGCAGACCCAGAGCAGAACACAGAAGACTTGTGGGGCCTGTCCCTCTCCCTAGACATCCAAACGTCTTATTGTTCTCTCAGCCTTTTATCCTACATACTTTCTAACTCTAGGTGACTCACTGTCTCCTGACCTACAGAAAAATGCCCTTCCTACCAGCAAAGATAATTAACACATTTATCAGGAATAACTGTTTCCTGGAAGCCAGGAATCAATATGGAAAAGTACCTGCATGCAGAGATTAGGATGTCACTGATAAATGTAAGCAACTATGCAATGTAAGTTTATGCCTCAAAACTCTCCTCCTCCCACCAAAATCTTTGGATTCCGCCAGGCTGGTTCTTTCACAACATTGTGTATTGCCTTATATCTTTAGATCTTTGCTCATTCCTCATAAGTAAACTTCCCCAGGAATCTGTTCTTATCTTTCTTCTCACCCTCTGTTTTTTTCTTTCAAGCGGACTAGACCATCTGATTTTGCTCCACCTCTACTAAATCTTTGCATTCCCTGATTAGCAAACTACCTACTTCTCATCCTTCTCTCGGAACATTCTCTCTACATGCTGTCCTTAAGTAAAACCTGGCTGTTTACTGAGGATGTAAGTTTACATTCTCAAGTGAGAACTACTCATTCTCTAGACACATCTCCTGTCAGGGTGAGAGCAACATCAGCACACTCTTCTATTTGTGCCCAGATGGAGAGATCCATATTCTTCCACCCTCTTCTATGTAAGACCTTTGCAACCTTTTAACTGATTTGACCTCAAGTCAGGCAACTTCAAATATCAGCTTCTGTGCACATTGCTCCCAGATTTCCTCCCTCCAAATTCTGCACCCATTATGGATTATTTGCTGCCCAGGAAGTCAATAGATTTAACAGTCTAGTCTCTGACTTTTTCACTTTCTCAAAGCTACTGGTTTTCACCACATGCTCCTATGTATTAATTCTTCCTGTGAACCACCTCTTTCTTCTTTTGGCTTGGATCCTGTGGTTCACAAACTCAATGATTCTTTTTATCATGTCCACAACTTCCTTCATCCTCTATCTTCCTGTCAAACCTGGCCAGAGAATCCAAACCCTTGATAAATTGAACCTCACCAGCTTGCCGGATAGCGATGGAAACGAATTTTACAGTTGTTCAGATTCAGGCCCTTCTAGCTTCACAGTATCCAAACTCAACAATGTCTGGGTCTTCTGTAACCTTTCTCTGATCCTCATGCTTCCTCATCTTCCCATGTGATTACTCTAAGTTCCCCTATTTTCTCGAATCTCCATCCACTTCTCTCCTTTAGCATAAAACTTTGCCTTCTGCTTTGAAACAAATATAAAGCTATCAGAAAAGAACTGACAAACTTACAATCTTAATTGCCTCTGTGCCTGCCAGTTTCTTTTTTGTTCAGGTTGCAGTGTCATCTCTATGGCTCACTCTCCCTTTCCCCCTCATGCTCCACGATCTTGCCTTATCAACTATTCTTTCTCTTGTATCAGTGCTTAAACATTAAACACCTCTCTCTCAGTCATGTTTCCCCCTAGCCTCCCACCCTCCCTCTCCCATCCCCTTTACAGCAAAAAGTATTAAATACTCTATCTTTGCTGACCACCTTCAATTCTTGATATTATTTATTCCTAAATCACAACAACCTTATTCTTACCTGCAACACCCCAAATTCCTTAAAACTATTCTCAAAATTCACTTGGTTTTCTTGCCCCACAATCCAGAGAAACTTCTTAGGCCTTAATCTACTTCTCTCTGGGAAGCACTTGACTATTCTGTCTTATCCCAGTCATTTCGTTGGACTTCTATGGCATAATACTGTCCTGAGGGCTTTAATTTTATTTTCCTTTTAAGTAATTGATTAACCTTTCAAAAAATTTTCTTCAATCACTACTTCTTGGACATCCATTAAATATCTATAGATCAATATTCAATGAATATATACAATTATTTACATTTTTATCTATTTAATTCTTAATTTCATTATTTATTTATTCTTCAAGTATAATTTGTTATGCTTATTTCTAGTCACTGGTATTTAACACTTATAATTATGTATTCTCAGTCTCACTTTATTGTACTTTAAGGTTATATGTTTCCCTCAGGTGCCCCCTACTGATGCACTCCACAGCCTGTGATAACTGGTATATTGATTGACATTTTGGAGTAAATATTCTTTATATTCAATCTTGTTTTATTTTTAGCTTGAGGGTTTATTAAAAGGATATTTTTTAAAGTTTCCTAAACATACGGAAAGGGTAACTATTTTTATTTGTGGCTAAAATCTTATTTATTTTAAATGTGTCCTCTTATTTTCTTCTTATTTTCCTTGTAATGGCTTTTCAAGTTCATTTGTGTTGCAATAGCTTCATCTCCTGATTTTCACGTATCATCTCTTTGAAAAATTTGGTCCTTGGTGTGTTTCTATCTGTAGACTTGCCCTAAACAATATACCCATCAATATAGCTCCAATAAATATTTTGAAATGAATGAGTCTTTAATGTGGTCAACTTTGAGATGACTGAAAAAAATTCTAAACAGACAGGTTGACAGTATAACATTTTAGTTTTTTTAGCAGTTTATTCAAGAGTTCAAATATTGAAATATATCATTAATTTTAATCCTTATTTTGATGGTAAACTTTCAAAAGAGAGTCTAATAATTTCCTTAAATATGTAAGATATGCCACCCTAAATAAAATGACCAAATTAATACCTACATTTAAGTATTGTTAATGAAAATAATTTAGCTATAACTTTTTGAAATAGTATTATACAATTACTTCTAGTCACATAAATGGAAAGTCTGATATTTTCATCAACAGGAAGTAAACATTTTTAAGACCCAATGGTATTTTTTCTAACTATTTTCCCATACTTTTTGCCTGAACTACAAAATGAAAAATTGTAACTGTAAACTGTGCCACACGTCGCAGGAATGAAAAGAACAAACTTGGCATATAAGCTAGCAATTAGATCATTTTTCCCAAAATGTTGTCCATGGAAATCTCACATCATCTGGAGTAATTAAAAAAAAAAATACAGGTTCCTGCATGCCAATCTAGACTAATTTAATAGAAATATCTGGGGATGGAGCCCAAGACTGTACATATTATAAACTCCACAGCTATTCATTTCTTTTAATTCTTAATTTGAGAACAACTATTATAAGTACTATACCTGTTTACAGTGTTTCAAGAACATGCACTGTTCAGGTCCTTAATTGCTTTACAGGAGCTCTTTCTGTGTTTTAAGAAGAAAATACATATATTTATTGTAACCACAACGAACACCAAACTCATGAGACAGATGCTGATGAGAAGGACAGTGGCTTATTCAGGTGCCAACCACCTGAGAAGATGGAGGACTGTCATCTCAAAACCCATCTCCCTACCTCAGTGCAGGCTTTTATAAGGAGGGAGAGGAAAAACAGAACAAGCAGATCAAAGGGAGGTAGTTGACTGTTCTCCACTGAGAAGACTACAAGCCAACACAGTCTCTTCAGATAACTGATTAAAGATCACCAAGTCTCCTGGAACTGGAACATCTGAAAGCCGAAATTTATGTCCCCTGAAGTCAGGTCCTAGCATTCACAAGCAAATAGGCCACTTTTCTGCAGTCACACATCAGCCAGAGTCAGCATCCACAGAAACAATGTCAAAAGAATGGTGTGGTGAGTTTAATTTAATTATCAGCAAAATTAGATTTCTATAGTTTAAAGAATGGGAACAAGATTCTATATAAGATGGAATATTATAAGAAAAGCCTGGTATCAAAAGTGAGTTAATTCTTGGTGCTTAAGTTTGTTTCAGTATTACAGAGCAGTGCTTCCTGAATTCTACGTGCATGCAAATAAACTAGAAATTAGTAGTCCACAGATTTAGAAGTAGTAAGGCAAGGATTAGATTTCATGCGTCAAACAAGCGCTCAGGTGGGGCCACATTTTAAGTAACAGACAATAGCTGGCTTATAGTGATTTAAAAAAAATAAAATCACCTTTCCTATTATTGGTCTTTAAACATATTTTTAAATTCTTCCCCATTCATAAAACCAACAAAATAGAATCTTTAGGAAAGATACAGGAAAAATATAGATGAGCTGTTTTTGAAGTCCTTCTTGATTTTGAAAATCTTGTTTACAGCATCATCTTCTACAAAAAGATGTCCTTTCTCATGAAGTAGAGTCTTCATGCAAATAAGAGCTCAGCGATTAATAATACTATATTACTAGCAGCAAATACTTTAGGAATGCAAACACAGAACACAGAATTGTTTTAGATAATTTTGCCAGAAAGAAACAATACTTTCTAATAGAGTAATTAGAGAAAATGTATTTAAAAAGTTATAAATTTCTTAGTACTCAAAAAAAGATTAAAACATTTGAAAAAAATGTATCCTAAAAAAACATCTCAATGTCTAATAAGTATTACCTTTTCAGTATAAAAATGTAAGGTAAAAACGTAAATACTGAGCACTTTAGGAGATTGAATTTTATCCTGTGGGTGAAAAAGGGGCCACAATACTAAACCTGACAAGCTAGGGGGAAACCTTCATGGTGGGTTCACAAAAGCAGAGACCTAAAGTCACCACACAAGATGGTATGAAATTAAATCTTCCTAACTAAAAACAAGTCATGGTGGGTAGTCATGTCATACGCTGGTATCTCCCTTGACAAAGGTTACTTTTTACCTTAACTGAGCCTGTCTATTGTCTTTTTACATCTACAACAACATGCCTTTGGAATGTCACAGTAACCCCTTTTCCCAGACCCCTCAAGGCACAATCTCCCACCACAGCAGAGACCTCAGAGCCCCTCATTATCATTCTATTCCCTGCATACCATCTCTATGTGCTGTAAATGTTAACTATCATGTGCCCATCAATGTAGAAGAAGTATGTGTCTATTCATTTTACTTTTTATCCAAGCCCAGAGGTTTCCCTGATTTGCCTTCTCCTGCCTCCCTAATCTACCACCAATGGAGTTCATGCGACCTTCTTATAGCTTCTCCTTCGATTCTGAGGTATAAAATAAGGTACAAAGCTGCCATTCCCTGGAGCATTTTCTCAATCTGTTGAGATTTTGCTTTGCAGCAATTGGCTCAAATAAATTCAGAAACATTCTTATAAGTTTGAATGTTTCTGACATCAACAATCCCAAATGAATAAAAGAGTATGACAAATAGAAGATTCAGATTTGAGGATAATTTAGGTTATTTGTGAAAGCTGAAATCCATGAGTTTCCAAAGTCAGTAGCCGGGACTTAGTTTTGAGTAACCAGAGGGATTGGCTATTATTCAGACTAATGACACTTTTAAAAGGTAAAGAACCAGAAAACCGAGTAATGCTGACTCATAAGCATACATTTATTTCAGGCTTCTAAGGGAATTAGGCATGCAACTCCCATTAACATTAACAGAAGACAGAAGTTCTATATCTAATTTCCCTCTCAGCAGGCTGTAAACAAACACCATAATTTGGAGGATTTGCAGCTTTAAGTAAGCTACATTGTAATCAAGAATTGCATATGATGAAATGGAAATGATGGAAAAAAATGTCTTATCCTTAATTTTAAATGGCCTTGCGTTTCGCGAAGCACCTCAGGCACAAATTAAAATAAAGGATAGTTGCACTGCCGAGTAGCCTTTATTCTTAAACATGAGTTCCAGCTCCAGTGCCCCGATCTATTAAAAACAGTGAGTTCAGCTTCTTGAAATGCCACTTTGAAAATCCATTTGTCTGAATTGTACAATTTTGTCAGCAAAACAGCTCAATCTGAATTTACTGTGAGGAGTGGAATATAATGATTAAAAGAACTGCAATGTTTCTCCTTGATAGGGAAAAGCCACATGTATGTAAATACAAATGAGTCACTTCTAGTGTTGTTACATATTTTAATTGATGTCGCTGGATGTATTTTTGTAGAGCGCATCATGACAGAGGAAATTTTTTCTTCCTTTTTAACATAGATGACCATCATTACAGATGTACAGTAGTTGATGGAAAATAGTGCTAAGAAAAAAGAAGTAATCATTACTTTACACAATTACATGATCCATGAAACAATAAAGGAAAAAATGCCACTGAAAAAATAATTTATGAAACTGGATCCCTTAAGACCCTTGTTTAAAAACAAATAAAGAAACAAACTAAAGACAACTCACTCATATAAAGAATATAATGTGTCTAGAAATTGGAGTTCAGTGCCAATTGAGGAACAAAGTGGTATAACTTACATTTGTAACTTCACTCAAATGCCTTTCAGAGCACAGAAGAAATCCCAACATAAAATATTAAAATACAACAAAAGATGTTTCAAGAAGGGAGTGGTATAACCTGTTAACTGCTGAGATTTTGCCAGATTCAGAATTTCTTTTCTCAATAATCATCTTCACCAGTCTATCATATCTTTTTTTTAAGGTTTTATTGTTTATGCTGTTAGGGTTGTCCCAATTTTTCACCCTTTGGCCCCCTCTGCCCAGCCTACTCCCCTCTTCCATAGTCAGTGCCCATACTGTCCTCCATGTTTTCCATTTCATAGGTTCTTCATACATGTCCTTTGACTAATCCTTTCACCTTCTTTCAAATAGTCCCTACCTCTCTTCTCCCCTCTTGCTGCTGTCAGCCTGTTCCATGATTCTATGCCCCTTTGGTTTGGTACTCTTTTGCTCATTAGTTTATCTTCTTCATTTGATTCCTCTTATAAGTGAGAATATGTGGTATTTGTCTTTCATCAATTTTTTTAGGAAACTCCATACATTTTTCCACACTGGTGCCACTATTCATATTCCCAACAGTAGTGCACTAGGGTTCCCTTTTCTCCACATCTTCCCAGCAGTTATTTTTTGTTGATGTATGAATGATAGTGATCTTGGAACATGTGAAGTGGTAATTCCCTGTGTTTTTAATTTGTATCTCTCTGATGGCTAATAATGCTGAGCATTTATTCATATGTCTATGAACTATCTGTATGTCCTACTTAGAGACGTGTTTATTTAGGTCCTTTGCCCATTTTTAAGTTGGATTTTTTGTCTTCCAGGTGTTGAGTCATATGAATTCCTTGTATGTTGTAGAGATTAAAATCTTGTCCAATGTATCATTGGCAAAAATGTTCTCCCATACACTCAATTTCTTTTCATTTTGATGATTGTTTCTTTAGCCATTCAGAAGCTTTTTTAATTTAATATAGTCAATTTGTTTATTTTTTCCTTTATTTCCCTTACCTAGAAGACAAATTGGCAAACATATTGCTATGTGGGATAGCTGAAATTTTACAGCCTATGTTTTCCACTAGGATTTTTATGGTATCATGATTATATTTAAGTCTTTTATCCATTTTGAGCTCATTGTGATGCATGGTGTAAACTTGTGGTCTACTTTCATTTTTTTGCATGTACCAGTCTAGTTCTCCCAACACCATTTATTAAAGAGACTGTTTTTACTCCCCATCATGCGCTCATGCCCCCTTTGTCAAATGTTAATTGACCATAGAGACATGGATTTGTTTCTGGACTCTCTATTCTCTTTCATTGATCTGTGTGTCTGTTATTATGTCAGGACAAGACTGCTTAGATTACAGTGACCTTGTAGTATATTTTGATATCAGGCATTGTGACCCTTCTTAATTTGTTCTTCTTTCTCAAGATTGTTATGGCTAAGGTCTTTTATGGTTCCATATAAAATTTTGAAATATTTGTTCTAGATCTGTGAAATACGCCATTGGCATTTTTATAGGAATTGTGTTGAACTTCTAGATTGCTTTGGGTAGTATGAACATTTTAATGATTTTAATTCTTTCAATCCATTAACACAGTATATGCTTCCATTTATTTGTATCTTCCTCAATTTCTTTCTTCAGTGTTCTATAATTTTCCAAGAACAGTTCTTTTACTTCCTTGATTAAGTTTATTCCTGGGTGCTTTATTATTTTTGTTGCTACAGTAAATGGGATTTTTTTCTTGGTTTCTCTTTCTGATAGTTCATTGTTGGTGTGCAAAAATACCACCGATTTCTGAATATTAACATTGTATCACATTATGTTGCAGAATTCACTTATTAGGTCAAGTAGGTTTTCCATGGAGCCTATAGGGCTTTCTATGTACAAAATCATGTCGTCTGTGAATAACGATAGATTTACTTTCTCCTTTCCAATTTGGTTGCCATTTGTCTCTACTTCTTGTCTGTTCATTGTGGCTAGAACTTCCAGTACTATGTTGAACAAGAGTGGTGAAAGCAGACACCTTTGTCTTGTTCCTGATCTTAAGGGAAAAGCTTTTAGTTTTTGCCCATTGAGTACGATGTTGGCAGTAGATTTTTCACATATGGTCTTTATTATGTTGACATGTGTTCCCTCTATTCTCACTTTGCTGAGTGATTTTATCATAAATGGTGCTAAATTCTATCAAATGTTTTTTCTGCATTTATTGATATGATCATGTGGTTTTTGTCTTTCATTTTGTTTATGTGATGTATTACATTTATGGATTTGCTAATATTGTACCATCCTTGCATCCCTGGAATAAGCCCCACTAAATCATGGTGTTTGATCTTTTTAATGTATTGCTGTGTCCAGCTTGCAAATATTTTGTTGAGGATTTTAGCATCTATGTTCATCAGAGATATTGGTCTGTAGTTTTCTTTCTTTGTTGTGTCTTTACCTGATTTTGGAATTAAGATAAGACTGACCTCATAAAAAGAGTTTGGGAGTCTTACCTTTTCTTGCAAGTTTTGGAATAATTTGAGAAGGATAGGTATTCTTCTTTGAATATTTGGTAAAATTCATCTGTGAAGCAATCTGGTCCAGAGCTTTTGTGTGCCAGGTGTTTTTTAACTATTGCTTCAAATTTGGTAGTTGTCATTGAAGAAACAGGTTTTCTGCTTCTTCTTGAATCAGTTTTAGATGATTATATGTTTCTAGAAATTTACCCATTTCACCAAGGGTGTGCATATTCTGGGCCTGTATTTGTTTGTAGTAATTTCTCACAATCATTTGTATTTCTATGGTATCACTTGTTACATCTCCTCTTTCATTTCTGATTTTACTTATTTGGGTCTTCTCTCCTTTTTTCTTGATGGGTCAGGTAAACAGTTTGTTAATTTTGTTTATCTTTTCAAAGACCCAGCTCCTGTATTCAATGATCCTTTGAATTGTCTTTTTATTCTCTATGTCATTTAATTCTGCTCTGATCCTGATTATTTCTTTCCTTCTGCTTGATATAGACTTTGTTGGTTATTGATCTTCTAGTCCTTTTAGATGTAGTGTTGAATATCTGAGGTTTTTCTATCTTCTTTAGGTAGGCCTGTATTACTATGAACTTTCCTCTCGGGACTGCCTTCATTGTGTCCCATAAGTTTTGTGTGTTGTGTGTTTGTTTTCATTTGTTTCAGATTTTCTTAAATTTCTTCCTTGATCTCATTGTTAACACATTTGTTAATTAATAACATGTTATTCAGCCTCCATGTATTTCAATGTTTTTTAGTTTTTTCCTTGAGATTGCTTTCTACTTTCAAGCCATTGCGATCCAAGAAGATACTTGATATGATTTCAATTTTCTTGAATTTGCTAAGGCTTGTCCTACCATGAGGCCTGTCTTTGAGAATGGTCCATGTGCATTTAAGAAGAATGTATATTTTGCTTTTGGAGGGTGAAATGTTTTATAAATATCTATTAAGTCTATTTGATCTAAAGTGTCTTTTAATGTCCCTGTACCCTTGTTGACTTTTAGTCTGGAAGATATGGCTGCTGTTGACAATGGGGTGTTAAAATTGCTACAATGACTGTGTTGCTATCTATCCCTTCCTTAAATTCCTTCAATATTTTCTTCATACATTAGGTGCTTCTATATTGTGTTCATATATTTTTACAAGCTTTTTATTTTGCCTTCCATTTTAAATGAGAGCCTTGATGGACAGGTCTGTCTTGATTGCAGGTCCTTGCTTTTCATTACTTGGAATATTTTGTGCCAGTCCCATCTGGCTTGTAGTGTTTCAGTTGACAAATCAGCTGATTACCTTATCATAGCTCCCTTGTATGTTTTCAGCTGTTTCTCCCTTGCTGTATTTAAGATTCTCTTTGACTTTAAAGTTTGTCATTTAAGTTGTGATCTGTCTTTGAGTGGACCTCTTTGGGTTCATGTTCATTGGGATTCTCTGTGTTTCCTAAACTTGTGTGACTTTTTCCTTCACCAGTTTAGGGAAGTTTTCTGTCGCTATTTCTTCCAATATGTTTTCTATCCTTTGCTTCCTTTCTTCTCCTTCTGGTATCCCTATGATGTGAATATTGTTATGTTGCATGTTGTCCCTAAGCTTCCTTAAACTCTCCTCATTTTTTTGAGTATTTTTTTTGTTTTGTTGCTCTGACGGTTGTTTTTTTCTACCTTATCTTTCAACTCAGTGATTCATTCCTCTGCTTTATCTAGCTCGCTTTGAATTTCTTTTAGTGTACTCTTCATTTCAGATATTGTATTCTTCATTTCCACCTAGTTTTTATTCATAGTTTCTATGTCCTTTTTCATGTTAATGTAGTACCCTCTAAGTTTATTGTAGGTCCCATACAGTTCCTTGTAGTTCACGCTAAGTTCCTAGAGCATCCTTATAACCATTACTTTTAACTCTAACTAATAAATTTCTTGCTCAGTTTTATTTATATCTTTTTCTGGGGACTCCATTTTTCCTTTAAATTGAGGTTTATTTATTTGTCTCCCACTTTTAAGTGACTCTTTTTGTTTGTTTCTACATATTAGATTAATCTGCTTTGACGCTCTTTCTTTGTGACCTGACCTTCTGTGGTAGAAATCCTGTGGGACTCACTGGTGTGTCTCCTCGATCTTCTGAGCTGGAAACCCTAGGGAAGCCCTTTATGCAGTTTATGTGGCCTCTCCTATTTATTTGGGTTTTGATTGTTATTGACTAGTTTGTTGTTGATTTCTCCCTCTGGCTGGCTGACTGAGAGTCTCAACCTCCACTGCATTTTGTATGCTGTTGTATAGGTGCTGACAGATCAAAACAAAACAGCACAGAAAACAAAACCCACACCAGCAAAAATACCCCCCAACAATAACAGCAATATTAATGACAAATGAGTAAAGTTTAATAAAGGTAAAAAGGGAATAAGAATATTATAAGAAATAAAAATGAGAATATTAGATGACTGAAGGAAAGAGATATTGTTTTAAGAAAGTAGAGGTAGGAGAAAAATAATATTATGGGATATAAACAAGGCAAAGAAAGAAGAAAAGAAATTTTAAAACAAAGATGAGAAAGGGAAAGAAGAAAGCAAAATGGAGTGAAAAAAGGAAGAGTAAAATATGGATTTGAAATAAAAAACATTGAAAATATAGGAACAAAGCTGAAGAAAAACAACAACAGCAATATCAACAACAAATGAGTAGAAGTTAATAAAGGTGGCAGGGGAAGAAAAATATTATAAGAAAGAAAAAACAATTTGAGATAACTAAAGGAATGAAAAAATGATTTTGAGAGGATAGATGGTGGTAAAATAATAAGGAATAGAAACAAGGTCAGGAAAGGGAAAAATAAAATTTAAGATAAAAATAAGAAAGAGAAGGACGAAAGCAAAATGGAGTTAAAAAGTGGAAGAGTAAAATATGAGAGTTGAAATAAAATATAGTGAAAAAATAGGAACAAAATTGAAGAAAAGAAATAATATTAAATAATATTAAAAAGCTATGCAAAAGAAATAATAATGCAAATACTGGAAAAGACTGAGGTGGAATTGGTCCCTGCAGAGTTTAGTGCTTGCCTGCTGGCCTCTCCTACTGGATACAGGTCTGGTGTTCTGAAGCTGGTGTCAACCAATGTTGAATGCCGTCCCTGTCTAGCTCTAGACAGCCTGTTCAAAGCTACAAGTGATCCACAGTCCGTGGCTCTCTTTTTCAGACTTTTCTGCATCCAGGATAGTTCTCCCTGCTCGGTATGGTTGGCTTTTTATCAGCACAAGGCCCAGGGGTGGATCAACTAATGACCGAGAACACCGCAGGTACCGCCTCTGCCTGCCTCTGCCTGGGGTCCTACCATTGGCCTTATTCTGGCTACTGACCCATCTGTTTCTGAGAGGGATTTTGTTGGAATCAGGAGGATGGGACCCCTGGACTTCCTGTGGGAGGTGCCGTTCAGAATTCAGGGAAGATAGTGGTGTGTTCACACATCTGAGTCTGTCCCAGATTATTTCCCTGAATAAGCAGGGTGAAGCCCCTAATAGTAGGGTAGCAGGTGGGGCCCCCAAAGCCCAGAGTTTGGGTCTGACGGTGTCCCTAGTCACTCATGTGAGGGGGAAGTACCAGTGTGTCTCCCAGGAACCTGTGTGGAATGGCTGTGCCCTAAAGCCAGTCACTAACACCCCTGAATATGCCTCTGTGGCTGTCTCCTCATCAGGGTGTAAGATGCAAGTTAAGGGAGAATAAGAAAGATGCTGGGTGGAGCAAACAGGATATCAAAGGGTGTATCAAGCAGGATTCCAGAGGATGGGGCTATGAGGCTTTCAGAGACTGGGCTAGCGGTTTTCTCACAGGATGGGGTCATTGCTTTTTCCCTGGGAGGGGTTTGCTTTTCTAAAAAAAAAAAAGTCTGCCGCAGTATGGTGTTACATCCCAGCACTGGGAACTCAGTACCTGCTCCCCCATGC
This sequence comes from Mormoops blainvillei, assembly GCA_004026545.1. Lineage (NCBI taxonomy): Eukaryota > Metazoa > Chordata > Mammalia > Chiroptera > Mormoopidae > Mormoops > Mormoops blainvillei. The sequence continues at coordinate 167 of PVJD01007974.1, read as the reverse complement.
CTCTCCTCTAAGCCTCCCACTCCAGACTTTCCTCACTTGACTACAGACCATGCTGCCTTCCCTTCACCCAAGCCAGGGGTGAGTGGCCAGGAGTGTGATACCTGTGCATTGGCCCCTTAGAACAAAATAAAGGAAAGAAAAGAAAGAAAAGAAAGAAAAGAAAGAAA
>PVJD01007973.1:0-77713 GCA_004026545.1 Mormoops blainvillei | reverse complement strand
GGGGCTCAAAAGGGATCCTCCTGGGAAGTGCAGGAAGCCAGGAGGGCCTGTTTCAGCTGCTCATAGTTAACAGACATCAGCACATTCCAGGAAGAAAGGAGGGCATAGACCCTTTGTAGAGAAGGCTCACGGTGAGGGCACAGTGGCCAGCGCTGCTGTACTGGCCCAGGGCAGAGTTCATACATCTCGTCCTGACTACATCCACAGGGGAGGCAATGATGTGGTACAGAAGCCTGCCCTGAAGACAGAAGTGAAGTGAGAAGGAAGGTCATCTGTCATGAGGTTGGCCTTTAGGAGGGCATCCTTGACGAGGTCATAGGTCACCAGCTCAGCACAGTCCACAATAACATTATGAGCAATATTGGGAGAGGGCCCTTTCTGAAGTACTTGGAGCCCTTCCTCTGAGGCAATGTCTTTTAGAAGGAATCAACAGCGCTTTGGTGTTTCTGACCACCTCCAGCCTGGACCTGAGCCTGGAATGGGACCTTTACCACATCTGGGGGCTGAGCCATAGCCACAACCGAGGCACTTGTGGTGCTGCCTGTCAAGAGGCAGCTCCCAAGGCCAGCATGCTCAGAGCCCTTGGTGTAGAACTGCTTGACAGAGTCGTAGAGGCCTATGGAGGCAGAGGCAAAGCTCATTTGGTGCTGCAGACTGGCAACCAGCCAGCTGTAGAGGCTGCAGGGACAGTCAGCGCGTGCCGTGGTCAGGATGGTGCCTGGCGCGCCACAGTACTGGGCACTGGTTGCAGGTCCCACTTAAGAAGAAAGGACCTCTTGCCTTTCTTCTTAGGTCTGCAGCCAGACTTTAGCAGTATCCAGGGGGAAGGTGATGAGATTTGCAATGCAGGCAGCTGTGCCAGCCACCAGGAACTTCACAGTGGCAGTAGGGGGAGCACATTTGTGGCCTTAGACCCAACCGTGGTACTGATTTCCTGCTACCTCCCAGGAGATGAAGAAAAATTGGAAAAGGGTTAGGGTCATTTTCCTCTTTAAACTTAGCCATCCAGGGCATGCAGTCACATCTCTGTGCTTTATTCATGTTGTCCTTTCTGTCTGGTATACTTTGACCAAACTTTTAGACAAATAAAATCTCATACTCTCGCAGAAGACCAGCTGCTCCTCCTCAGACAGAATGTTGTGGTCGTCTATCCCAGGACTAATCACAATGTTTGTCCTTCATGGGTCACTTATTGGCCTCCCCAACTCTCTTCCCTCAGAGATCAGAGACTTTGCACGCATGCATGTGACATGCATTCTTTGGTATGTCAGGAACCCAGCAGACTGCCAGGTCGCGGTAGGGAAGTACTAAGTTTGTGAGTAAACATTTTTTGTCAAAGTGTTTTGCATACTGCTTGATTTTGTGTTGTTAGTTTCTAGTCACCCTTAAAGAACTTTCTTAGGTGGGATCCAAATGTACATTTCACAAAGTTGCTTCCGCAGGCTTCTGAATGTGGGTGAGCACGCCTGTTGTACATGTTTAAAATAGATGTCTGTTTTTCTCTGCCCAATGGGAGAATTGTTTACAAAACACCCTGCAGACTCCCAAACAATCGTCTGTCTTCCCTTAAGATGAGATGGGAATAGTAAACATAAGGCATAATACAAATTTAAGACAACCTCCAGAAAAACTTCTAGATTCTGGGAAGGAGATCAAGAAGCTTAAGATGTACTGTGCCTTTGTATTCAAGTATACCGTGTACATAAAAATCCTTCTGTTGTGTTTATACTGATTTATTTTAAACTAATTTAATTCCCATGGCTAACTTACTATAATATTTAAGCATGTTACATTTTCAGAACATGTTAAAGTTCATATGTTACCTTTGTGTGTATTGCCTCATTTTAATCAGAGCCCCTAAAAGATGAAAACTCTTCATTAACATATTGATCTTCCAGATGAGAAATGATGTACACAGAAAGTGGAAGTGTGTGGCTAAGACCACCAAAGCTAAAGTAAATGATCTAGGTCTGCTATTGATTAGTTCTACCTCTATTAAAATATTTCAACTTCTCAGCAGTTAACAGTGTATGCAACAGATATAATATTGGTGATAAAACCTTCAGTGCTAAATACCTTTGTATGTTTAGGTATTCATGTATTTATTATAAATCTCTAATAACCTTAGCTAAAATTTTAAAAGTCGAATTGGCAATAATTATAACACCTTTTTCTTATGACAACTACCAGTAATGTCAGCATTTGTATTCTAAATAAACAAACATAGGTGAGAACGAAGCTAATGCCTTCTAGATTTGTTTTCAATTTCTGCCCTAACAAGTTATCACAAATTTAGTGGCATCAGACAGCAAAAATTTCTTATCTTATAATTCTCAGAGAGGAAGTCTGATAAGGGGCTTTCCTGGGCTAAAACTCAGTATTTCAAGTAGGGTTTCATCCCTTTCTGGAAGCCCTAGAAGAGGGCCTATTTCCTAGCTTTTTCCAGCTTCTAGAGACCACCACCCACATTCCTTAGTTCCGGGTCCCTTCTTCCATGTTTCAAGGCAGTAACAATACATCTCTTTGCGCTTTTCTTCCACAGCCATATCGCCCTCTCTGACCACATCTTTAGGTAAACATTCTTTGCTTTATGGCTACATGTGATTAGATTCAGCCCACCTGGCTAATACAAAATAATCTCCTTATCTCAAAACTGTAATCATTTTTGCAAGATCACTTTTGTGCTGTAAGATAACATTCACAGTTTCAGGGATAAAAATATAGACATCTTTATGAAACCATTTTTATATCTACAATGCCTTCTTATCAAAATAGACCCAGAAATGACTCGGGGAAGAATGAGAAGGAGTTTAAAATGCCATGCAGAGGAGATAGTCAAAAGAGGTTTCATTTCTGACTTTAAAATAGATCAAATGAACTTCAAAATAAGAATTTAAATAACCAGAATTAATCATATAGTCAATATCATTACATCAGGGGAAGAAAAGTTAGATAATGATTACAATGTAACCTACTATTTAGGAAATATTTATTAATATTAGTAAAGTTCTATTCCATTATTACAATTGATATTTAGGGTCTCTGTTAAAAATGTACACCCTCAGACTTCAGCCACCACAAAAGACCTTTATGGAGTTTAGAATTTTGCTTTCTAAGGAGAACATCAGGTGACTTAGATGACTATGTTCATTTGCCACCACCTGTCAAGATCTGCTGCTGTAGAATTCATTTCTTTACCACTAGAGCTAGACAGCTTAATTACTCTGCCTGGAATTTAAACCTCTGACTCAGGTGAGCATGTATTATTCAAAACTGATATTTAGTATGAAATAGCACAAAATGGAATTTTAAGTTAGTGTGCATAGAATGATTTAGAGTTATGAAAAATATAATTTCTTTGATCAGTGACTATAATTCTCTTGTCATTCAGGTATGTATACAATTAAAATAAATTCAATAATCATAAATTTTGCCTTTTATTCAAAAGACAGTCAGTCATTGCCCACTATACACATAGACTGGGCCAGCTGCTGTGGGAGGACCAAATGCGATTTCTCAGAAGCCACGTCTTTGAAAAGCATACGTGGTTTTATCCATTCAGCTTCAAAGCTAAGGAAAAAAGACGTTCTTTATGTTAATGTAAAGTGAAGTTAATTACCAAAGAAAATATTTTTAATATTACTGTACTTGATTTACTATAAATATAAAACATATTGAAGGATGCTTTCTAGTGCTAAAATCCAACTTTGAAACTTTTCGAGACAGAAAAATCCAGTGGCCCCAGTAGAAATAGGTTGACTTTTTAAACATAAAATTGAGAGCAACTTTTCAGTGCAGAGCTCAATATTAATCTGTAGTGCCAATGATAATGGCTTCCTCAAAGTGGGCATCATTTTATTTTACTGCATTATCACCTGTTATTTTAACCCAAAGATGCAGCCATCACCCTGAGTTAGTTCACGTAGGAGTACTTTAAGAAATAATATATAGTTAAATTAAAGAACTAATTATTAGGAAAATAAAATTACTTTTGCCGATTTTATTATTTTAACAATCTAAAATGTTTTTGTTCTTATATTTTTCTTATCAATTTTTAAAACACACACATGTATTAAGTGTGTTATTAAATACCAACATTCATTCAACATTTTATTTTTAAAGTAGGTTGCATATTTTTTTAATAGCCGAGTTAACTTTCCTAATTCAAAATCCGATTATATACTTTACTTCCCTGATTAAACCATTCTAATCTCTCTCCTTTGCTTTTAGAACAACTCTAAGCTTCTGAACATGGCTGAAAATGTCTGTCCCATCTGATTCCCACTGACCTCTCCAGCCCTACTGAATACCACTTCCATCTACCCACCTATGTTCCAGCCATTATAATTCATCTGTTTGATACCATTTCTTTTGTACCTTGTCTGGTCCTATGTGTATGCTTTTATATGCCAGTAACACTCCATTCTTTGTCTAAATCTTTCTTGTTTACCTGTCACTAATCTTCAGGACTCAAGTTTGTATCCTTAAGGAAGCCCTCCCTGCCATGCTACATCCAAATTAGGACCCATCTACATGATCCAATGACCTCAGTGCAACTGATCATATTACCTACCTCACTGTATTGTACTTGCATATACTGCCTCTACACCGTAAGTTTGTCAAAGATAGAAATCAAGAACAAATTAAGTGAAAATAGTGCTGTCCTGGGTGCTAAAACTAGACTCTCACTTGGAAATAATTTTAAAAAATAATAATAGCCATAGTAATGTGCAAACACACATTAAATTGCCGAATTGTGACATTAACAGAAAACTCTAAATACATAAATAGGATATATAAATTCACTGACCTTTGCATTGAAGTTGCGAAAAGCAGAAGGAACCCCTTTCTTATTTTTTTCTCTTTAGTTTTGAAATCAGTTTCATGTTTTAAAACAATGTTCACATTGAGACAGAAAAAGCATAGAGCCTTATTTAATGTGAAACATATTAAAATAAGACATCAGTTTTAATCAAATACATACTGAAGAATTAAAAGTTAATCAAGATTAAACATTGAGTTGGAGGAGGGTGACAGTGGGTGTGGCCACATCAAGTAAGGGCTATACCTCAGATTCACTGCCCTTCCCCCAGCATGCTCTGAGTGGTGTCATGCCAGCCTCTCACTTGGAATGCTTTTCTTGATCACATAAGAACGTTGCTCATCCTTCAAGGTCCCTTTCACAAACTGCTTCCCTGTGGGGCTCACTCAACCTCATGGCTCCGCTTCCTTCTTGTAGGAGATTAATCTCCTGCCTTCCCTGGGTGCTCCCAGAGAACTGGGTGCTGCGCCCGTAGCACTGCTTATATGGTCATGTAGTAAAACTCCTCCTCGTCATGTTTTAATTTCTGCAAGGACAGAGAATATTACACACTCTAAAGTTTTGGGGTCATTTTTCTGTTGTAAAAGTAATAAATACTCAATAAATGAAAAATTAGAAAAATGCAGAAAAGTTAAAATGAAAAAGAATCTTTTCATTGATCCAGTGCCCTAATATAGTCAATATTTAGAATCTGAAATCATTTATTCTAAAGCTTCCTGGTAGATAAATAAATATTGAGTTGGGAAGATATTGTTGATGCTGGAAGGTATGAGACAGTTTTATCTTTACACTGCAAAGGTGTGTTGCTTACACTTTGAACACAAATTTTAGCGATTATTTACCTCAAAAAGGAACCCCTTTTTAAATTGATGCAAAGATGAATGTTTTATTCTGTATAAATAAAAGCAACTTTACCCTTTACTCCTCTTTTCTGTAGGACTTGGAAAGGGCTTTTATCCATTCACTAGGAATTTCATTAATTATGACAAATGGCAGCTCATATTTTACCACTGTTATTTTTTCTACCCTCATCTCACATGAAATAACTGTACTGTATTTATTTGGAAATTATCCATTTTACTTAAAAATAAAGTTTGGACACAACATTTATTTAATAAATTAAAGATAAAATATTTAAAACACATATGGAAAAAGTACCAATATATTCAGAAATTTTAACACAGATAAAACTATTTCTTAAAGTTATCCATATCAAATTATCAAGTCAAATGAATATAATTTTAAAGACAAAAATATTAAATAAGAAAATTGTATCTAACTTTTTACTGTTACTGTGTTTTAATGTGTTCCAGGATTTTTTTTTAACTAACGGAGATTTAAAGGAAGATATTCTTAACAACCATCTACATATGCAATTAATTTTAAGTTCCATTTTATATCTGAAGTACAATGGATTACTTACCTAAGAGGCACCTAACACATGGAGAATGCATGTGGGAATAGATAGCTGACACTTTAAATATTTATTTACCTTACTTAATGATGAAATATCCTACCAATTTACCATAATCATGTTCATGAAATGTGCACATATTTCATAATCTGTGTATTTCATGGTATGTTAACATTTTACCATGTAAGCAAACTAATTTTACAGTTAATTTTAGCAATGTTGGAATAGAATGAGTTTAGCAAAGTAGATGATGTGTGTGTTAGTGCATGAAGGGGACAGGGTGATTTTTAAGTTTATTCCAGTTGTTGAGTTCACATTTCTGTAACATAATAGCTACTAGATGACTTAAAAACCCATCGGCCTTTGATAATTTTTATATTGTTAATTGAAAGAAAAAGGACACAGCAGACAATCTCTGAGGATAGCAGTAACGCTATGGCCAAATATAGACTATATTATAATTCTAGTCAGGAACAAAAATTATGAATTTCTGTGTCATTGGATGGCATGGCTTCAATATGCCAGCAAATTTGAAATTGTTTGCATAAGCAGTAAACTCAATTATTCTATCATTTCCATTAAGGTAGGATGTTTGTATACATTGAATTATCATAGTTATTACCATTGGGAATTTAAAATATGCACCAACCAGAAAACCCAATTTCCAAGTTTAAAAAAGGATTATTGCCCAAAGAAAATGGAAGGTTACTTTAGCGTCACTATCTGGTAATATAAAACAAACTTTTTACTCCATGAAAAATAAAACAAATGCTGATCAGGCAATGAGCTCTGTTGTAAAATCAAAACCTCCGTGGCACTAGGCCATCATTTACTGATAAAAGCATTAACCTTCTCTTCTTAATCCTCAGAGACTTGTAAAGAACTGAAGATATAAGTGCCTATGTAAAAAAGGAAGCCTCTGCCTGGAGACGGTTTTCCACGCACTGAAAGCTCCCTGGGGATGTGTTCTTACAGTAGCTGACGGGCAGAAGGTTCATGTTCTTTTCAAGATGTTCATTATAGCTGAAACTCAGGAAAGCTAGTCAATTAATGGCACAGGTTTTGAGTTGGTTTTTACTTTCAAGTGTTTAGGTATGAACTGACGGTGATATGAGCAAATTCCTAAGAATCATCACTTCCCCTTGTGCTGATGCTGTCTTTGTAAAAAGCTCTTTGAATTTATGTACATGAAAAGTAGAAAATGGTGTGAATATTTATGAACCAAATTTCTCATATGCTGCACGTTCTGAATTCCATAAAAATGTAGTTACTTGAGCTACCTGCCTATTGACATGGTCAAGGAATAGTACTTGCAGAATTCCAGAATTAGGATTCAAAGCACAATTAGTTTATTGACCAGTAAATTTAATAATTTTAGAGTTCCTTTTTTGCTTATTTTTTAATAGAAAACTTTGAAGTAACATAATTTGACCCTTAAAATGTCTGTCTCATGTCATATCCTCCCCCCACCCCGATAAGAATTCAACATTTATCTTTGGACTGTTTTTAAGAATAAGATTTATAATGATCTAGGTAGAAAATCAGAGTCATTACCCAGTTAGCTGCAGGGTTTCCTATAGTCCTGAATTCAACAAATCTATGTCTCTATAATGCTCAATTGCTTGTAGTAGTTGGTAGGAATGGTTTGCCATGTGCTGTTATTTTATTTTTTCAGAATCCACAAGCTATTTTTAAAATTTTGTGATTACAGTTTTTGACAAGTCTGATAATTTATATATTCTGATCTTTATACTACTTCAATTATATAACTTGAAAAATGAGAAATATAGAATATAGATGTATTTCAGATATTTTAAACCATTTTATTTGTTTCTTTCTAGCTATAGTGATTTAAAGGCTATAATTGCAGTACAAAATATTATCTATAGAAGTTGATTCTCTCACATTAACATTCTGACATATATAAATCCATTAATTTATTCAACAAATATTTAATGATCACTGGTGAGCCAAGTAAAATATATTCATCATAAGGTATGTGTTAATAAATAAAACAGAATTTTTTCTGTAGTGTATTACAAGCATAGTAAATATTGGAATGAATAAGAGGAAGTAGGTAAGTGCTTAAAATACTGATGGATGTAAAAATTGGATAGCTGCTGTTTAAAGATATTTGGTAGTAAATAACATAATTAAAAATACATGCATATGCCCTAGGAACCAGCTCTTGAAGTCTGTTCTAGAAAAATACCTGCACAAGTACCCAAAAGGTAGTTTCAGTATTTTACTGCAGAATTGTTTGTGTTAGAGAAAATGCAGAAACAAACCAAATGCCCTTTCATCAGAAACGGTTCAATAAATTATTTCATACTTATATGTTGTAATACTATGCCACAGTTTAAGAGAATAAACACTTCTTTCAGTGTGTAGAAAAGTGAATTAGATAGCATATATAAAAATATCTACAAAAAACAAATTAAATTTTCTATAGGTTGTGTGTGTGTGTGTGTGTAAGTGCATAGGAAGAAGTCAGTAAATGTATTCATGAACTGGCAACAGTTACTTGTGGGGAAAGAAATGGGTGTGTGGGCAATAGTAAAGGTGGATTTCAGCCTTCTTTTTCATATGATAATGCCATATTTATGAAGTTAAAAATAAATAGCAAAAATAAAGCTTTATGTAATGAATTTAATTATAGGAACATAAATGTTTAACATATGTGGAGAACAGGAATTAACTAATTTTGAATAGCTTTAGAGAAGAGAAATAGTTCACATTACTAGTTCAGTAGACATTCAGTTATTTCACATATAACCTTATTAGGTGTTACTCTCCACAATATGTTACTAATTTATATCTTTTTCAAAATTCATTTTAATGGTTTTTGAATTTATGCCTTTGAAATTAAATTTCTGGTTCCAAAGTTTTTGTTATTAGGGTTACAGTAGTAAACTTACTACAAACTTGGCCAAAATTAAATAAAATATTTTTATTTGGTTCTTTTTTAGTTTTTTTTTATTTTATTTTTAATTTCACCCATCACCCTGACTTCCCTCCCCTTTGACAGCTATCAGTTTGTTCTCTGTATCTGTTTTTGTTTTGTTTTGTTTTCTTTCTTTCTTTCTTTTTTTCTTTCTTTCTTTCTTTCTTTCTTTCTTTCTTTCTTTCTTTCTTTTTTTTTTTGGTTTCCAAAGCACTTTTCTTTTTTTACTGTTATTCTATTACAGTTGTCCCAATTTTTTCCCTTTGCCCTCCTCCATCCAGCCCATCCCCTGCTCCCACAGTCAACCCCCACACCATTGTCCATGTGCGTGGGCCATTTGTACATGCTCTTGAACTAGTCCCTTCCCTTTCTTTCCACCATTACCCCTCTTCCCCCACTCCTGTGGCTGCTGTCACTTTGTTCCACGTTTCCATGCCCCTGATTCTATTTCGATCATCATTCTGTTCATTAGATTCCTCTCATAGGTGAGATCATACGGTATTTGTCTTTCGTCAACTGGTTTATTTCACTTACCATAATATTCCCCAGTTCCATCCATGCTGTCACAAAAGGTAGAAAGGGGTTTCTTCTTTCTTTCTGGTGCACGGTATTCCATTGTGTAAATGTATCACTGTTTTTTGATCCACTCATTTACTGATGGGTACTTAGGCTGTTTCCAGCCCTTGGCTATTATAAATAGTGTTGCTATGAACATAGAGGTACATAAATTCTTTCAAATTGGTGACTCAGGATTCTTAGGGTGTATTCCCAGCAGTGGAATCACTGTGTCAAAAGGCAGTTCCTTTTGAGGACATTCCATACTGTTTTCCACAGCGGCTGTGCCAGTCTGTATCCCCACCCACAGTGCACTAGGGTTCCCTTTTCCCCACATCCTCGCCAGCACTTGCTGTTTGTTGATTTATTAATGATGGCCATTCTGACTGATGTGAAGTGTTAATTGTGGTTTTAATTTACATCTCTCTGATGACTAGTGATGCTGAGCATCCTTTCATATGTCTCTAGGCCTTCTGAATGTCCTCCTTGGAGAAATGTCTGTTCAGGTCCTTTGACCCTTTTTTAATTAGGTTGTTTGTCTTCCTGGTGTTGAGTCGTGTGAGTTCTTTATATATTTTGGAGATCAAACCCTTGCCTGATATATCATCGGCAAATATGTTCTCCCATACAGGTAGCTCCTTTTTCATTTTGATGATGGTTTATTTAGCTGTGCAGAAGCTTTTTTATTTGATGTAGTCCCATTTGTTTATTTTTTTCCTTTATATCCCTTGTCCTAGGAGATACATTGGCAAAAATATTACTACACGGGATATCTGAAGTTTTACTGCCTATGTTTTCCACTAGGGTTTTTAGGGTATCATGACTTATATTTCAGTTTTTTATCCATTTTGATTTTATTCTGGGGTATGGTGTAAGTTGGTGGTCTAGTTTCAGTTTTTTGCACATATGAGTCCATTTCTCCCAACACCATTACTGTGGAGACTGCTTTTACTCCATTGTGTGCTTCGTCAAATATTAATTGACCATAAAGACATGCGTTTATTTCTGGGCTCTCTATTCTGTTCCATTGATTTTTGTGTCTGTTCTTATGCCAGTGCCAGGCTGCTTTGATTACAGTGGCTTTCTAGTATAGTTTTATATCAGGTACTGTGATCCCTCCAAATTTATTCTTCTTCCTCAAGATTGCTGAGACTATCTTTTTTGGTTCCACATAAATTTTTAGAGTTTTTTTCTAGATCTCTGAAGTATGCCATTGGTATTTTAACAGGGATTGTATTGAATCTATAATTACTTTGGGTAGTACAGACATTTTAATGATGTTAATTCTTCCAATCCAGGAATAGGGTATATGCTTCCACTTATTTCTATCTTTATCAATTTCTTTCTTCAGTGTTCTCTGGTTTTCCAAGTACAAGTCTTTTGCTTCCTTGGTTAAATTTATTACTAGGTACTATTTGTTTTGTTTGTTTATATTCCACACATAAATGAAATCATATGGCATTTGTCTTAAGATATAAATTGTAACAATTCTTATCTTAATTGAAGTTTTCAGGGAGATATGAAAAAGGGTTTGTACCTTTGGTATTGCTCAGTCTCACCTGACAACTGCTAGAAATCTCCCCCTCTCCGCCAACCTGACCCTGCCCAAGCTGCTTCCTCTTTGGCTCTCTCCTTCCTGGTCCTGTGACTCTCATGCTGCCAAAACCTTCTAGCTACAGTACATGACCTTCCCGTCACAGTGTAATTTGGAGTTAAGTATCCTATCCCCTAGCCTGCTACTTTCCACACACAGAAAAGCTCTCCCTGGAATTCTGTAGGCTAGAACGTTTCGCCTTGTTATATACATTGTATCTGCTAAGCATTGAACTCGCTGAGGTGGCTACCAAATGAGTCAGATACTACTCGTCTTCAAGGACTTTATTTTTAGAAGCAGGAAAGAGACATGTTGACTAAGAACCAGACTAATATTGTATAAATATAGAGAGAGATGCATGTAAAGAGGACACCGACCACAGAGGAAAACAGATTTAAATGACAATGATAGAAAAGTTGTATAAAGAAGGTGACATTTTAGGTGAACTTTGAATGAGTAAGTGATGCTTTTTTTCTGAGCTCTGAAGCATAAGCTGTATGGTTCAACCCAAAGGAAAATATAAGGAAGATATTTTAAAAGTCACAGAAATGTTCAAATATTTCAGTATTGCTAAAGAAAAGAAAGTCTTGAGGAGGAGAAATGCAGGGAAGTGAACATTTCCCTTTGTATATCTGCTATTGAATACTTGGTTATTATAAACAAATAAAAATAGCTTGCATACATCACATTTTAATGAGAAAGCCTGTATTCAGTTTTCAAAATTCAGTTATACTAAGTACAGAATGCATAAAAGCACAAAGTAGTTCTATATAATATTATTGTCAAATTAAAATAAATGTTCAGAATCATTAGGATGAAATTATTGCTTTCATTATTTCCAAATGAGTGACAACCAAGTGATCAAATCTCTTTCTAACTTTTATCTTCAGAATAGTCAGAGATTCATAATTAAGCCATAAAACCTTAAGGACAAAGTGCCTTTGAGCAATCACTGTAACTCTCTGGTGTGCCCTCTGGTGAATTAAAGAGGACAAAGTGATAACTACAGTCAAGCAATGCACTCTTGATACTTGTAATGTTAATTGAGCAAGAGGTTAACTGACCAAAAATAAATTGATGTAGCATCGTCCTAATTTTTCTGCACCAGAAAACATTCCTAATGAACTGCATGACCAGTTAATAACAATAAGAAGATGCCAAAAAAAAAGAAAAGACAGAAAGTGGGCACTGCAAAGGAAATAGCAATATTTTTTCAAATGAATTTACAACTTTGAACAAAGAAGTTTATCCAGGTATTCTCTCCCTAAACAAAAAGAAAGAAAAACTTTAATTCAGAACATAAGAAAGTGCTAGATACTGTAACTATCTTTTAAAAAAAATAATTTAGTCTACCACCTGTCAGACTTCTTATCTTTCATACCTAGCATTACCTTTGAACTTAAAAAATAGCACAGCCATATAGGAATTCCACTCTGAAAAGAAGATAACTTTTGAGACCTAAATGAGCAGAAGGAACTAGCCATGCGAACATCTACAGAAAAAATTCTAAGTTCAGGGAAGAGCCATTGTAAATGTCAGTGTGGCTACTGTGCATAAACAGTGGGGAATTCCTAAACAATCAGGTCACGCAGACAGATTGAGTGTGTAACTATGTGTAAATCATGATAAGGACTCTGGGCTTGTTGCACTGTAATCACCTACCTGTCTGCCTCTCCCATCAGCCTATCTGAGTGCCGAGGCCCTGTCCATCTCTTCTCCTGACATATCACTGAAGATTCACACTATGCCTGGCACAAAGTAGACACTCAACAAACATTGGACAAAATGATAAATGAGTAACCTCTGTTTTTAATTTTGTGTTTGCATACATAATTCCTATTTGAGTATGCACTTTTAAGAAAACATTATAGTATATGTAATTCATAGCCTGGGAGCAAGCTCTCCTTAAGCCAGGCTTTGGGTTACTAACGATAACTGAAAAGTCCTTTATGAGTATATATAAAGTTCATGCAGGGGCCCAATTATGCCTGTGCATTGTAATTACTCTATTTCAGCACTTATGATGATGCTTCCCTTTTCACTTAGAACTGTAATGGGCCTTGTCCGTTATCTTGATCATTACTGAGCAAACATTTCAGGAGATTAAAGAGAGTAGTAATAGTTGAAAATTGTCTCACTTGTCTTATTCACTGTAATTTTATATTTAATTGGAGAAAGTAGTGCTTTTCTACTTCAGTTTTCTATTCGTAATTGTTGCCCCATGAATGCAATATGGCTTTTGACACTTTATGTAGGCATCACTGATTTTGTATTCTACATCTATTTAAACAACTCTCATAACCTTTGGAGATTACACATAGCACATAAATAAACTGTGTGTAATCTTCAGCATTTACCTCTGAATTTCAGCTTTTGCGAATAATTTGTAAGCGTTTTTCCTCAGAAGCCTCTCATCAAAATTGCCATCCAGATTGATGTTAGTGAAGTACATCAAGAAATGAAGACCAAGAAAAAAAAAAAGGAAAGGAAAGAAAGAAAAAGAAAAAGAAATTATGACTAGAGGAGACCCTGAATAAGCCATTCCAGGATAATTTTATCAAAAGTATTTGAGCTAAAACATATTATTTCCAGAAATAAATAAAAATGAAGCTAATATTTAGTCACAGAACGTAAGATGTGGAGTTATAGGGAATGGAGGTCATGGTGAAGGAAGGATTGTGGTTAATTTTCTAATTTGAAGAGATTCTAGCTCTGTGTCATCAGAATGTTCTGGTGCATATTTTAAAAAGAAAGAAAAAAGAAAATTTGTAGATTCTACTAAAGAAATTCTGATTTGGGAAAAGCATTCGTCAGGGTTTCCTAGGGAAACAGAACCAGTTCTAAGGAATTGGCTCATATGATCATGGAGGCTGGCAAATTCAAAACCTGTAAGGTGAGCCAACAGCCATGTTGTAGTTCAAATTCAAAGGCCATCTTTTGGCAAAATCCCATTTTGATTGGAGGCCCTTCTTTGTTCCATTAAGGCTTTCAGTTGATTGAAGGGGGCCAACTACCATACAACAAAGGTAATCTGCCTTACACAAAGTCCACTGATTTAAATATTAATGTCATCCAAAAAAACACCCTCAGAAAAACCTCCAGAATATTTGACCAAATACCTGAGTAACAGGGCCTACCCAAGTTGACACAAAAATTAACCATCACAAACTTACCCCATGTCAATGTGGCATCTGGAGGCACTTCCTAAACCACATGTTATTTCTGGAGACAATAACAGACAATACATCTGTCTATCATGGTGCTACTGTCCTGCATACATACAACTGAAAATGACTAACCCTTCCCTGAGAAAAGGATGTAAACATCACTTAGGAGTTATGTTTCTTCTTCTCTTTGCTATCTTATAACTTAAATGTTCTGATGTAAAGTTAGCAACGCTTGAATATCGTGATAGAAAATCAATGACTCATGTTACACGATAAGAGGGTATGATGGAACAGAAAACAAAGGCATTATATACATATAAACACACACAAACCTACATGCACCAATATTCATAACAAAATAAAGAAAAACTTTATTGACAATTACAGTCTTTGTTGCTATAACTTGTCAAGTGGTTGCAGCAAATATTTACTTCAGCAAACTCTTCAGCAGGTCATGATTCTTCGCCTGGCAGGGTGACCCATACGGAAAGAAAAAAAAAACCTTTGGTGATTTTATTTTCTGAGAAAAAATAAGTTAAAGGATGTAACATAGAAAAAAATCAGGCTTTCCTAATCTTATTTCAGTGGAGAAAGGGGAGAATCTGGCTTATATAAACCCTGTCTATTCTAAGGGCGGGTGCTCTGGAAATATATTTTTAAGAATTATTAATATTGTTTTCATTGATGCATTACTATTTTTAATGCACTAGAGAACTGATGTTCTCATAAAGATAGCATATTTTAAAAAGATAATCAATCTTACTAACTTTAATTGTAAAGATAACTTAATACTTGGTGTATGCTTTGTTCCCCATAAGTCATGTGAAGATTTGGAATTTCGAATAACTATATGCATTGATTATTTTTGTGGGTATGTCTGAATAGTAGCATTCATGATTAAAAAATACATCTATTTTTTGATTACCAGCTACCTGGATTCCTTTGAGTCAGTGGTTTTGTTACCAAAATCCTCGTCAAAGAGAGAGAGAGAGAGAGAGTCAGAGAGAGAGAGAGAGAGAGAGAAATAAAGATGAGTTCCCCTTCTTCACATACCCAGAAGACTGAAATATGTCCACTGCATGCATGCTTTTCCCCTTAAAAATGCAAAACAGTTTTAGCTGATCCTTAATGTTTCTACAAATGTTTATAAAATCATCTTTATCAATTTTTAGTTCTCTTATTTTCTCTTTATTCCTATCATCAGCACCAAGAGATCCACTTGTTTTGAAAGAAATGACCTTTGTAGTCACCGCCCAAGAACGAATTAATATGCAGCCCTAAATAGAGAAGAAACTGTGACCTTATGAAAAAACCAGGTAGTCCCTAGGTTTACTTTGATCCTAAATATTCATCTCTTTCTCCTATATATGAGAAAGAAAATATATGGACACAAAATATATGTACCTAGTGTATTGAACAGATCTTCACAGTCTCTGGAAAAGAATAAGAAAAGTATGATGAAAAGAAAGTGAAATAAGGAACAAATCCGTACTTTCAGCAATACACATTAAGTCACAAATATGCAACATGATTTTGTTAAGTGCTAGAGATACGCTGGTTAATTATATAGAAAGTCACGTTCTCATGGTACTTACAATTCAGTCATCACTCCAGCACAGCTGCATTGTGCACATCTGCTATGAGAAAGAGATTCTGTTAGGGAGCAGATAGTAAACATAATATACATATAATACAACATTAGCTAAGATAGTGGAGCTCGGAAGAAAAACTCTCAGATAATGTTTATCTCAAGGGAATCAGACCTAGTCTTGGTGATCATGTCCAGTGAAGAGACACAAGTTGACACTGAAGACCAACTTACCCAGTGGATAAACTGTGGCAAGAATATCCTAGGCAGGTAAGCAGCAAGTACCAGAGTAAGAGAGGGGGTTAGGTGAGAGGGAGAGGGTAGACATTTAGGTTTTCCCTTAGATGTGGCTTTATTCAAAATATAAGATTATTTGCTACTTTTAATACATGTATTTTATCATGAAGATGTTAAGTGGTTCAGTTATTCCTGGCCCTGGTTATTTGAAGGACCACAAAGGAGAGATGGGATTTGATTAAACTGGAGACACTGTAAGGACAAAAGGAAGAATGTATTAGGTTAGGGGACAAAACTTCTCATTTAGGATACAATGAAAAGGCCCAAATGGCTTTCTCCAAGCCCATGTCTGCTCTCTGATGCCAAAATTTAAGCCTTTGCACCCTACTGAAAAGCAAATTTGCCATTAAAGTGTGTAAGCTATATAGGTCCTTCCTGACCCATTTTATGACCCAGAGCTTGGTGTTTTGGTTCTAGTGTAAAACCACACAATTTTGAATTAAACTGAATTTCAGATTAATTTAACCCAATAATATACTGCTCCTACTGTAAATAGGCTTCTAAAATTCTCATTGTGATAATTATTTTTAAGCATATTTAAAATTGCATTGCCAAGGTTTTGTCCTATTACTTATAGAAGGAAGCTCTCTCTCTCTCTCTCTCTCTCTCTCTCTCTCGATATATATATATATATAGATATATATATATATATATCAGAGAGTACCACCGTTGGGGGCAAAGTTTTTCAAAAATATTGAACAGAACATTTAGTTTCCTAATTAAAAATGCTGGTCTAGTTACACTTCTGTTACAACTGTACTTTCTCCTCTTTTTTTCTCAGTGTCAGCAAGGCATGTGATATAACCCTCTCACAGTGAACCCCGAGCTCTGTGCTTCAAGTCCAGCGTCTCCAGCAGCCAGCTTTTGCAGAGTAGGACCTCATGAGGTCATGACCTGTAGCTACTGGAAAGCACAATTATTTCTTAACTTTGAAGCTGAGTCCAGCTTCACTGAAAAACCATCAAGTTCCTGCCAGCAGCTCCTGAGTACAAGTTTTTAATTGGTGCTTATCCTTACACCTTAGCTAACCTCCTTATCTGGAATGGCCTCTGCTAACCCTGGCAGAAGAATCATTTTACTTGCATTTTCCCTAGAACTAGTGCCTATCCTTATATCTTTTTCTCTTCAAAGTTAGAAATACAGAGACAGAGAGAGAAAGAGAGAGAGAGAGAGAGAGAGAAGAAATGCAGTGTCTCCATTCTTCTTGATCCCATCTCTTTTCTGCCCTGTCTCAAGGCAAATATACGTTGATGTCTATAGCAACCCCACAGTTCCTGCATTTTTACATTTTAACTAGTTTACATTTCACTTTCCCTTATATTTAAGAGTTGACACTATTTTTGTTAACTCACATCATGATCATTTGTTGACAGAAGCTACTTTTTAAAAAAGATCTAACAGTATGGGGACCACTTTAACATTTGACCAGTCTGCAATACATCCGTGGTTAGATTTGCTCTGTGTCGGTTAACATAGTAAGTAGTAATCAGTCACTTTTATCCTAGTGGAAATTAGCAAACTCTGATACGGTTGCTCTAAATATAATTAAGGGGAAAGAGGTTCTGAATAGGGTTGAATAGAGAGTAAAAAGGATTTATGGGCATGGACAACAGTGTGGTGGGTGCTGGGGAGAGGGGGCTACAGGAGGACTACATGGTAATGGAAACAAATATATAACAAAGATCAAATATAAAGGGCATTTCTGAAATAAGTGTTTTAAATGAAGGATTAGGGATGAACATAAAGCTTAGTTCACAAGATGATTCAATGACAGAAATATGTAGATTTACATGTTCTGCCACAGACTTTTGAGAATATTCACCTACCCACCACAGAGAGTCATTTTCTTGTCAAAGCTGGAGATTGATCTAAGTGACCTTTTATAGAGATTTTAAAAACCTTCACATCCTAGAACCCCTCATTTTTAATAAAAATGAAGTTATAAAAGAATAATAATCAACTCCAAGATTAAATATTTAAACTAGGTGGGTTACTTTGCCCAGCAGTTTTTTTCTTCATCTTTCTTTGTGTGAGTGCCTCATATTCAATTTACTTCCTCCCCTTTAAATGAAAAGGTTGAATTTGCCATTGGATCCTGAGGTTTACATGGAAATCAGTCATAAGTGGCCTTTTGTGACACTGTGTGTACATATGGGGAAAGAATCATTGTTACCATTTTTATATACAAATAACTATCAATTTTCTTTGATATAAAGAACTTTTAAAAATTAGTCTAGAAATAATAAATAAATGAATACATATCTTGGGCGAAGCAGGTCTCCACTGCCTGCTAGTACTGCATTTGAACAGCAGGACAGAGAGCTCAGATCAAGAAGCCAGGTGGTAGAACCCTGAGGGAAATAAGCTGTATCACATGCTTCCTGGATAATTGGTACCAACTCAGGAGAAGACAGCCATGGCACAAAGACAAAGATGAGAGGAAAATTACATGCACCTTGTTCTTTGAGGGGTTTTATTTTTCTAGTTTCTTTGTTGGTTGGTTAATGGTTGGCTAGTAGTTGGTTCCTCAGTTTAAGACGAGCATGCTGAGAAGTGCAAGCAGGCATGAATCCATGATTCAGATTTTTCTAAGTCAGTCACAACATCCCAGTTAGATTGATGTAGGTCTGCTGAGGTTAGTAAAATGAGTAAACAAATAGACAGAAAAACTAAGCTTCCAGACAGTGGTATTTAAATATAGAAAATAAAGGTGAGGAAATAAAAGCAATACACAATAAGAAATTTTTTTTAGAAAGAAATATTATCATTAATATTTCCCTTGTATAACTTAGCCAGAAGGAGAAATTACATTTTCTTAATGAAAATCAAACTTGAAGCCTATAAAGGTGTCTAGATAATAGTTTGCTTGATTTTAATTAAAAAGTTTTCGATAACTGCACCTCAGTTTTCTCATCTGTAGAATAAAGCTTACAACAGTACTTGCATTTTTGATGACTAAGTGAATTGTCATTTCTAGTAAAGCATTGTTTGAAATGCTATCACATAGTGTTAAATAATACATACCACTAGATTATAAAGCCATATGCTAAATAACATATCTGAATTTAACATAAACTGAGTTATAAGTTAACTCAATGGCGTTGAACTATTTGAAAGATACGTGATCCCTAAGATGTAACAAAATTTAGGAACTATATAACTTTGTTGGTATTGATGATGAAGATTGCGATGATGAGAAATAAAATGTCACCATTTATTGGGTTAGATTTGTTTTAGAAACATTACATATATAATCACTTTTTTTTAAGTTTGCATTTGTTGAGCAATTTTTAAATCTAAATCTCCATAATAGACAATTATTATTGAGAGCACTAAGATTTCAATGGATCCTCTGCCCTCAAAGCACTCAGTGCTATTGGAGAGATATTATATGGACTGGGACATATTAAATATCAAGGAAATTTTGCTGTAGCCCCAAAATTCCGTAGCTCCATCCCTTTGACAATGAGAGTAGTGCTATTTTTGAACTCAGATCAACAAGAAAAATATACATCTTAACATGTTCCCTTTGAAACCTAAATCAAAAGTATAGAATATCATACACAGTCCTGGCCATGGAGCTCAGCTGGTTAGAGCATCGTCCTGACCTGCCAAGGTTGTGGGGTCAATCCCCGATCAGGGCACATATAAGAAGCAACCAATGAATGCATAAACAAGTGGAATGGCGAATTAATGTTTCTCTCTCTCTCTCTCTGTCTCTCTCTCTCTCTCCCTTCGTCTTTCTTTAAAAAATGAGTTAAAATTTCAGAAAAAAAATCATACCTCCAAATAGCCATTGTCTAACTATGCTTTTACATAACTTGGTAACTCATTATTTCATCTTTATATTTTAATCTCGAGGGACATAAAATTCTGAAACTGGAAACTGCATTTGTAAGTAACTCAGTGTATGAATTTAAATCATCCAAAAATACAATGGTTTCTTCTGTCATATCAATTGGGTAATTTTTCGTTTATAAAGTAATATAAATAATTTAATATAAATTACTGAACTGCTTTATTGTACTCTTTATTTCAGTTAAATGATGCAGTTTTGTGCATTGCTGAAATATAAATGGACATGAAACATTCAAAAGAAAATGAGTTTTAGTGCTTCTTGAAAAATAAAAAAGAAAAAAACAGGCTAGACTCTGGAATTATAGTGTATATTCTGCTGTTAAATAGCTTGGTCATTATCTGCCTCAGATGTCACTGAAGGCACAGAGTTGAAAGGTTCTGCTATTTTTATAACACTTTATCTTAATATTAGTAGCTGATCTGTTTAATATTTTTCATCAGTCAGTTATTTAAAAAAGGATCAGAGTCAGATCAAGTTATCATTAAAAAACAGAGTAAAAATATAAATATTAAAGTATGGTACTTAACTTTCTTGCAAACTGAACTACTTTGGGGTGTTATGATAATAATTCTAATCTAAGACTCTATTCTTGCATCTGATTAATTTTGTTTATCAGCAAACTGGCAGATGTCACCTGGCCATGGGAAGAGGGGAGATATTGCTTGGGATTTAGGATTTCTAAATTAGTAATTTAAAAAATTCAATCAATGGTTTTGATCTTTAAAATAGAGTGGATTTTTAAGTGTTTGATTCTAGAGAAGCCTATTTGTTTTTTTAAACTCTAGAACGTAAAAAAAAAAAAGTAGGATCTAAATATCCTTAAAGACATCCTTTTCCTGATGACCAGAGGAAGAACCTGGCATGTGTTTCTGTGTGTTCACACAGTGCAGATGTCCTTTTTAGCATAGTATCACACTCTTATGTTTCATAATTGCTGGTATAACTGTTCATTGTAAACCTTAACACAGTGCATAGTATTTTGTATTTCCTCCCTTCCTTTCTCCCTTCTTTCCTCCCTTTCTTCCCCTCCTTCATTCCATTCCTCCAGAAGCATGCTCTTATAGTTACCTAGCCGAGGTCCACACTCTCCTCCTTCTGAACACTGTAAAGTATCCTGTGTTGTGCATTCACTACTTCGTACCCATTCCTTCTCCATTGGAAGACTCTCAGATTGCCTCTGCCCCTAGGCTAGTCCGGTGTCTGGGTATATGGCCCCACAGTATAGGAATCTAAGTAAAAATTAACTGGCTGTGGAAAGCAACTTTACTCAAAAAATATTTAGTGCCAGTTATCTATGTGCCAGCTAATCTTTGAGCTGCTAAAGATAGTAAGAAAGACAAAAAATTCCTGTTCCCTGAACTTTATATTTTATTAAGTTGCTTAGAAGATTCAAACTTTGGGCGAACTCTCATTTGTATTGCCATGATGTTTGTTTTTTAATTCAATATACAGCACTTTCTAAAATTATAACACATTTTTAAATTTTAGCACCCATTTACTTGGAAACTGCTTTATCTTTGCTTGATTGACCGAATTAATATTAAGTGATGGATTATAATAACCATGCTCTTATTTGAATATTATAGTCTTAGAAGTAAATAAAATACTGTGCAACCTTCACTAAATTATTTAACTTTTTCTGTTAAAGTTTTTTTTTAATATAATGTGGATAAAAGGCTCTATTTGACAGTGCTATTTTGATGATTATAAATATCGTATGATAAATATCTGGAGCAGGGGTCAGCAAAATAAAGCCCTCGGACCAAATCCAGCCTGACACTTGTTTTTGCAAATAAGGCTTAATGGGAACACTGCCATGCCTGTTCATTTATGTGCTGTCTACGGCTGCTTTCACATTACGGAGACAGAGGAGCAGTTGTTACTGTATTGTTCACAAAGCCTAAAATATTTACTATCCGGTCTTTAAAGAAGTTTGCTGATCCATGGTCTGCAGAAGAGCAGAGACTTAATAAACGGTAATTATTTTAAATCTGAATATTTGAGTGGTTACTTATTTTGCACAGACTAGCACTGTCTAGTAGAAATATGAGTCACGTTTTAAATTTTCTAGCAGATACATTTTAAAGAAGAAACATGTTAAATTAATTTAATATTTTATTTAACTGAATATTTTAATATGTAAAATATTATTTCAATATAAATACTTTAATAAAATATTTTACATTTTTAATACTGAAATTTCAAAATCTGGTGTGTGTCTTACATTGCCTACACATTTCAATTCAGATACCGAATTTTCATTAGATGAGAATTTTCCCTCATGGCTAATGGTTACTGTATTGCACAGAGCCATTTCAGGCAATAGAATATTTTATTTTTTATAATTAACAGCAACAATAATAGCTACCATTAACTGGGCACTTAGTATGTCACAAAATCTAAACAGGTACTAAAGTTAACAAATAACTTGTCAAGGGTACATATCTAGTAAGTACCAGATCTGAACACAAGATCCTGTTTTTTCTTATCTTTTCTCCAAAGATCAAACTCTGAAGCCTCTAGTTTATGTACTGCATGATTAAGTACACACTGTTTTATTTGTACTGAAAAATCTTTAGGACAAAAAATATGAACCACATATTTTCCAGCTGTGTATCAACTTTGCAGAGCATTGTATTTGGCATCTCAGATTTTTTGGGTTTGTTTTATGTTGTTTCGTCTTGTTTTTGAAAAGCCCAGTTACAGACCTTTTATGTCTGCCATCTATCCCCGATGGGTTGTCTTATCTGTTGTGATTGTCTGCCAGTGGCAGCCCTGTCACTCTTCCCCAATCTGTGGAATGACTTCATGGCCAATGTCACTGCTGCTCAGCTGCATTGCCTTCTTCTCTTCTGTTGAGTTTCTTGTGTTTTCATCTTGGGGTGAGGGTGAAGGAGAAGGCTGGACTGGGGTTAGGAGGCAGAAGGAGCAGGTCTTGTCTTCTTGCTAGTCCCATTTTTCTTACTTTATTTTGAGAAGTGTGGTCTTTTCTAAACAATGCCAGTTAATCGATGTTACTTTACCATCCTGCAGGGAACCAATCTATAACCCTTTGGAACATAGCCTTAAAGTCCTTTACTCTTTATAGTCACTTTTATTTGTTTTTGCTTGTTAAATGGCTGTTAATTTTATAGGAAATGAGAATTTAGCTTAGGAGTTTTAATTTATCTTTGGGCTAGGAGCCATGTCTTAGACCTAAAAATTATGGAATCCAAATTCTAACAGGCCTAAATTCAAACTAATTTTTACTTAGCTATTAACTTCTAAACGCTTCAGATATTGAATAGCATTATATTCTTGTTGCTAATTTACAAGATATTTAATGTTTTGTTTAGTAGATCCTCATTTACCCTCTGAGTAAGGGGCAAGTAAACTATTTTAAGTGGCATAAAAACTGAATCCTTTATCATTTCACTTAATCCGAAGAAATATTTTGTTCCTTGAAGGCATCAACTTCCCTGACATGTCTGGACTTTGTATTGGCTGCCCATACTGCTGGGTCCATTGATTTCTCATCATCATCTCTCTATCTTATCTCCCTTGTGTCTATTTTACTCGCACTGGTCAACTCAGGAGTTTCTTCCTCTCTGAAGTTTCCCATAAGCCCCCAAAGACTTGGTAGGCATTTGATCTTTGCTCACACTGGATCCCACATGCACTTTCAGAGTAAGACTTCTACTTTGTATTATCCTTGCCTGTGTCAACCGCTGGCTATAACCCCGAGGATAACGTTGGTGTCTTATTCCTATTGTATCTCAAGTCTAAGGTATAGTCTAGAGCCTAACAACAAAGCAAGACTTTGTAAATATGTACTGAGTCAATTAAACTGTTTGTCTTTAATGTGCAAAAAAGTTCTGTTGAATAAAGTCGTTATATCATACTCGTGGGCTTTCTAAATGCTATCAGAATGTATCAAAATGAATTTTCTCTATTAAAAGTGTTTAAAATTTAATAATAATAAACACTCTTTGGTTTACAGGGTAGTGTATCTTACTAAGATTTAGTTAATTGAAATTCTTGCATCCAATAAAAATTTTTAGTTTCTTTTATTCTGCACAAACTGCAGTAACCAGGAGGAAAAACAAAAGAATAGTGTTGTTTTATTGTTGTTGTTCACATATTTCCTATTCTAAATAGCTATTGTTCATATTTTCTAGCATACTTATTACTTAATTATTTTCTGGGAGGAAACAAATGAAAACAAGCTCTTGAAAGAACACAATGAGTGGTTCTTTGTTGGTATGTGAAAATACATTTAAAGGTAGTTCTTTACCTGTGTTTGGAACACAGTATCCTTTTGAAAAATTAATGAAAGCAATAGTCTCTCTCTCATCCTTTCCAAAACAAAAAAAGTCCAAATGCAAATATGCTTACCAATTTGCCCACAATTTTATAAATCTTGTGTTTCATTCAATAGAAATAGGTTAGGAAATTCTCAGCTAAAATCACTTTCAGTCTGTTCCATGTTTCCATTCCTGTGGTTCTAGGGGAAGGGACTAGACAAAGATCATGTATGAATGACCCATGGCCATGGACAACAGTGTGGGAACTGACTGTGGGAGTGGGGCATGGTCTGGGTGGAGGGCAAAGGGGGAAAATTGGGACAACTGTAATAGAATAACAATAAAAAATGATTTTAAAAAATTTTTAAAAGACAGACTTGCAAAAAAAAGAACTCTCAACTTAAGTCAGCCCTAAAAAAATGTGAACTCCACTGAGAGATGGAAGGACAAGAGTATTACGGGTGGTTAAGAAATATGTGATTGAGATGAAAAGAATGTGCAATGCTTTATAAACCTCTGTGAAATATTGACTAGTTTGAATATTCCCTAACAACATGGCTTGAATTGTTCGGAATAAAAACACTTGTGCTCATTCACTTATGCACCCATTCAACTAAGAAACATCGACTTGATTCCCACTATGTACCAAGAACTGTGCTAGGAACTGAGCAAGTGCAGGGAGGTGCAATTGTGGAAGTATAGTTATTGTTTTAAACTAGACAATTCTTCTGTGTTTCTCATATAAACTAGCAAATCATGCTAGGAATGAAGAAAATAAATCCATTTGTTTAGAAATTTCTGCTTAGAATACACTAGCTTTATACCCAATAACCATTTTTCATTCATTATTACTATTGATATTATGTGCAATAACTGAATTTTTAATGAATTCTAGGACCATAAAACTTAATTTAATTATATTAATAGTAAATTACTGTAATGAAAGTTATGAATGTGGCATATAATCAGTGCAGTGCAGTAATAGTGTTAAGGTTATGGTTTTAAGCATTATAATGGTACCCACAATAGGATGAATATTTTTAGAGAAATTTAGTGAAAAACACTCCATCCATTGATTCCTATGAAATTATTCATCTTCATAGGGCAGTCTCCAATTAAGATTTCAGACTGCGTATCCAGTCAAACTCAGGAGGTGTTGGAGGGAGCTTTAATTCTCTGTGCCACGCACTGAGACTCAGACTCAAATTTGTTTCTCTAGTAACATGGGTCACCTTCTCCATGAGATCCACGGGGAGACTTTGATCAAATCAACATAGAAGTAACTCTGGCCTCAAGTAAATTGCAGTAAAACCACAGAAAACTTTTTGTATATAATCCATCAGAAAACCACAGAGGACGTGCATAAATAGTCACCCTGGAAATGAGGACACAGCACTATGAGCATATGATAATGTTACCCGTCATACTAGGGATGGCACTAGACACTAATTACGATCCATGTGCAGGTGTGGCTGAAAGACCTATTTATGAACAAGGGCCTATTCACTCAGCACATGCCATGGTGTTTGTTTTGATTTTCAGCTGCAACAGCTATTCACAGAACATGCTGTTGTCTGAAGGGTATCTATTTAGAGGTGAAGTTGGTCCCAAAGCTTTGCACAAAACAGCCACCCAGTTCCTTCACATATGCCATGTAATTTGGTCTGTTTTGAGTTATCCTAACTTCCTATACCTATGCCATAATTTTAAGTATATACAAAGCTTTCCCAGGTACTGTACCCTTTACTAATACTGAAACTGACAGGGGTTGTGTTTTCATGAAAACCACTTAAATTCTGAGCATTTGTTTTCTCTTCCCCTATCCATTTATTTATAAAATAGTGATCAAAGACCTACTATGTCTCTGTTACCTTCCATATACTATATGCTAAGAATAGAGCAGGATGAAGACAAATACCATCCCTTGGCTCTGTCTTTGGGTGGTCTAAACTTGCAGGTTGATTTTAAAGTAACCTATGAAAAGGTTGCTGTAATTGCTCAGTAAACTAGGTGTGCTGTGTAGGACAAGATCATATCACACGATGATTTTGCACTTTGAACAGAACCATAACTTCAGGTATTGTCAACCTTCTATGTCATATGGATATGGATAAAACATTGATGACATTTGTACTCCAGTTCTTAATCAGCGTTTTGTTTCCTAATCAGTTCTCCCAGAAATAATACTATAACTTTTTCTTTACATTGACATCTTCTATTTTCTACCACTTTATTTCCTGTATTAAGGTATAAGTTTCTTGAGGACAAGGGCTGTTTATGTATCTTCATTTCTCTTGCTAAACCTTGCACAGAACCTGCAAGGTTTAAATATAAACATAAATAAATATACATGTATATATAAATATACATGTATATATAAAGCTTCTTGCTGTTCCATGCCCACAAAGAATATGTTCCCTCTTTGAGCCCTTAATGACTCTTCCCTGGCTCTTCCCTCTGCCTTAAACACTTGTCCTTTGGATATCTACATGGCTCATTCCCTCAGCCCTTTACTTGGCTCAGACATCACCTTACTAGAGAGGTTTACCATAACCTTTCAACTGAAGTTAGAAACTAGACAATTCCCTTATCCCGCCACTGAGCATACTTCTCATTCTCCCTACCATACCCTATTGTTCTTCATGGAGCACTTATTACCATCTGACACATTTTTCATCTCTCTTCAACAACCGAAGCCCTGTGAAGTTGGGAGCATTGTCCGTTTTATTCCTAATGTCCAGAGTGGGGCCTAGAATCTAGCCTGACACTCAATAAATATTTGTTAAATGAAGGAATGAAGGAATGAATGTTATAAATCCATACATATCATTTACTGCCTAACAAAGCACAGAAATGTGATAGTTTATTATATGATACTGGTAATACTTAAATACTGCGCTCTTGTAAGTGCCCCTCTGGAATGACAACACCACTCACAGTAACAAAAACATTTTTTACAACGATTTACTTAATTTGATGTGTTAATTATGTAACTGCAGAGAGAGAGAGAGAGACAGAAAGAGACAGAGACAGAGAGAGAGGGAGGGATGAATCAGCTTATTACTGTTATAACAACTGAATCTTGAATAGGTGAAAATATCCCCACAATTTTACCATACTATCGTGGTCTTCTTTAATTAGACAATTGTTTTGGCAATTGCAAGCTAATACCAGGCACATCTTGCTAAACCAGAGTAGATCACTCCTGTTAGCAATTCCAATCCCATGTGGCTTAATTAATTTCCTCCATATTTAAGCATCACTGCCAACAAAAGTGCTCTAATCCCATGTGACAATTAGTTAGACAGATCTTGGCAAATTTTCAATGGCTCTGTCTAATCCTGCCTTCAATCCCTCTTTCCTTTTCTCTCATTTGTCAGCAGATGTCTATACACTAAAGGTAACGCTCATTTACACACGTGCCCAAGCCAGAAGCTGGGATATCATCCTTGACTCCTCTCTTCTTCCCTCCAAAAATCCTGGCATGCAAAATGCCAAGTCAGATCTCTCTTGAAACTTCCCCTGTCTTCTATTTCCTAATGACATTAAATTAGTTTAAGCCACTATCACCTCTTGTATAGACTACTGCATTACCCCCTCATATGTTCTCCCTCCTCTCATCTTGTTTCTCTCCAATGTATTCTCCTAACAGAATACAAGGTCTTTTAAAAATGCAAATCTATATTGATTCTCATTTTGTGCAGAATAAAGTCAAGTTTTTCAGCGTGGCATGAAATGTCATTCATGTATAGACACCCACCTCATTTTCCAGCTCCCCAACTACTCCCAATCACTTTGACCTCCAGTCATGCTGAGTTACTAAAGAAATTTTGTTCTTTCTTGACTCAACACTTTACACGTGGTATTTCCCACACTTGGTAAAATTTGTTTCCCATTTTAGGAGGTTTTAGTCCCCCTTCTAGTTTCGGCTAGAAAACTATCATATCCAGAGAGTTTTCTTGATCCCCTGAGACTGAATTAGGCATGTTTTATCTGTGTCAATTTGTCATGCTATGACCATTCCTATCGTAAGATTTATCATACAGAGCTGAAATTGCTTCTTTCCTTCCTCTCTACCCACTAATATTTCTTCTGTGCTCAACAAAGTGCTTGGCACCTAGTAAGTGTTCAGCATTATTTCTTGAATAAGTCCTTGACAGCAATGAAAGTTTCTTTGTATGTCTAGAGATGGTATAGGGTATATCTTCATATTACATCTTCTAAAAAGTCACTTTAGAAGTTCACAGATCCCTGAAAACCATCAGGGAGGTTTAGAATATGTATCTGTGTGATTTTAAAATATAGCATTTCTTTATTTCAAACCAGGGTGTACTAATGAATGTGATCAAGAATTTAATTCCCCTATTGGAGGGACTGTGTGTTCATATGAATATAAAATAAGGTTTATTTAAGGTATTGGCTGGTACTTTCAGCAGGTGTGAGGCAAACATAAATTTTTACCTCCTTAAATGTAATTAAACAGTGTGGGAAAATCATTGATTAAGATTGCACCTTTACTTGGGCTCTTCCACCTGAAAAGTGTTAATTGTTTAATGTGTGACAGCAACATAAAAAGAATAAATTAATAAGCATAATACACATTCAGACTTGATGGTATAAAATTTTAAAGTGGCTTCTCTTAAAGTGTGTAACTTAAACCATAATTTTTAAATTTATATTTTTTCTTGAGTAAATATTTTACCACAATGACTGTTGATTTTTTCTTTAATCACTTTTAAAAATTAATACTCAATTTATGAAAGTTACGGTTGTTAAAAATACTAGCTTTTTCTTAGGCTTTAAGTGTAGCTCACAAATCTATTATTTTATTTATCATTTTTAAGTCCAGCAGATACTAGCAATTTCTTTTAAGGGGTCTTTGACTGAAAAAAAAATGCTTATGTACTTATACCAATGTTTTTTTCTAGTTATTGAAGAAAAGTTAACCTTATCTATATCTTTAAATGTAAACTACAATATGTTCCAATTAATTGATTATAAAATAAAACAATTGAAGATAGAATTTTATATTTAAAGTGATTGATCCACTCATCTACCGTTGGGCACTTAGGTTGCTTCCAGTTCTTGGCTATTGTAAATTGTGCTGCTATGTCTATCGGGGTGCATAGTTTCTTTCAAATTGGTGTTTCAGGATTCTTAGGGTATAATCCCAGCAGTGAAATCACTGGGTCAAAAGGCATTTCCATTTTTAGTTTTCTGAGGAAATTCCAAACTGTTTTCCACAGTGGCTGCACCAGTCTGTATTCCCACCAACAGTACACTAGGGTGTCCTTTTTTCCACATCCTTGCCAGCACTTGTTGTTTGTTGATTTTGTTTATGATGGCCACTCTGGTTGATGTGAAGTGGTATCATCTCCTTGTGGTATTAATTTGCATCCTTCTGATGGCTAGTGATGCTGAGCATCCCTTCATGTGTCTCTGGGCCCTCTGTATGTCTTTATTGGAGAATTGACTATCCAGGTCCTGTGCCCATTTTTTAATTG
Source organism: Mormoops blainvillei (assembly GCA_004026545.1). Classification (NCBI taxonomy): domain Eukaryota; kingdom Metazoa; phylum Chordata; class Mammalia; order Chiroptera; family Mormoopidae; genus Mormoops; species Mormoops blainvillei. The sequence continues at coordinate 47,686 of PVJD01007973.1, read as the reverse complement.
GGTTGTTCGACTTCCTGGAGTTGAGTCATGCGCGTTCTTTATATATTTTGGAGATCAAAGCCTTGTCTGAGATTTCATTGGCAAATATATTTTCCCACATGGTTGGTTCCCTTTGCATTTTGCCAGTGTTTTCTTTAGCCGTGCAGAAGGTTCTTATTTTGATGAAGTCCCATTTATTTAGTCTTTCCTTTATGTCACTTGCTGTAAGGGACATTTTGGTGAAAATATTGCTGTGTGGAATATCTGAGATTTTCCACAGTAAATGAGTGGATCAAAAAACTATGGTACATTTTTCACAATGGAATACTACATAGCAGAAAGAAAGAAAGAGCTCCTACCCTTCGCAACAGCATGGATGGAATTGGAGAGCATTATGCTAAGTGAAATAAGCCAGGCAGTGAAAGACAGATACCATATGATCTCAACTATAAGTGGAACCTAATCAACAAAAGAAACAAGCAAGCCAAATATAACCAGGGACATCGAAATAAAAAACTGACAGTAACCAGAGGGGAGGAAGGAAGGGGATAACAGGGAAAAAGGTGGGAAAGGGTCATCAAGGAACATGCATAAAGGACCCATTGACAAAGCCAAATGGGGGAAGGATTGAGGGTGGGAGGTGGGGAGGGGTGGGGCTGAGGAAAGTGGTGGCGGGAAAATGTTGATGTGGGGATGGTGGGATGGGGTGCAGGGCTGAGGGGAGAAAGGGGAGAAAAAATGAGACAACTGTAATAGCAAAATCAATAAAATATACAAAAGGAAAAAGAAATTAGTTGCTACAAAAAAAAGTGTCTTCCTAATGTTAAAAAAATGTGGAATAATTAATACATTTATTCTTTTGTTCAAATTTAGTTTGTTTACAACTGTCACTATTAAAGATAATTTTTAATATAAAAACCAAATGATTGAGATGATTCTGGATGAATACAAGTAAATACAAAGGTAAATTGATACATATAATTGTATGAAATTTTAAAAATATAGTTTTATATATATTATTAAAAAACCAAATAAAATTAAAATAACAGTAAAGTTAAAAATGATAAGAAAATCAAAGACTGAGAAACATACAAAATAATGGGTGACAGAAAATGGAATGAAAAGAAATCCAGATAAATAGATTATTTTTTAAGTATTAACAAATCACATATAATAAAATAATAATAAATAACATATGCAGTGTTTTGAAAATTTGTATTGAACTATAATTGACATGACTTCTATAAGACTAAGATGTAAAACATTGATTTGATGCATTCATTTATAGCAATGTTTTCACCACCATAGCACAAGTTAGCACCTCTATCATGATGTCACATAATTATCATTTAGTTTTTGCAGTGAGAACAATTAAAACCTAGTCTCTTAGCCACCTTGAAGTTTATAATACAGTAAAGTTTATTTTGTATAATCACTATGCTGTACAGTAGTTCTCCAGGACTTAGATCTATCTACTGGTTGCAAGTTTGTACTCTTCAACCAGCTTCCTAATTCCCCCACCACTGAGCCCCTGGTAACCCCCTGTCTACTTTCTGTTTTTATGTGCTTAGCTTTTTTAGATTCTACATGTAAGTGATATCATACAGTATTTATCTTTAAGCATGATGCCTGATTTATCTCTCTTAATATAATGCCTTCAAGGTACAAGCATATTTCACAAATGTCTGGATTTCCTTCTTTCTCATGCCTGTATAATATTTCATTACACACACACATCATGTCTCCTTTGTCCATAAATTTGTTGATGGACATTTAAGATGTTTCCATTTCTTAGCTATTAGATATTTTGAATAATGCTGCAAAAAACATAGGAGTAAAGGTATCTCTTTGAGACCCAGTTTTCATTTCCTTATACACACACACCCACACATACACACACACACACAGAAGTGGAATTGCTGGGTCATATGGTAATCATATTTTTAATTTTTGAGGAACCTCCATACTGTTTTCCATAGTAGCTGAACTAATGTACATTCTCACCACAGTGCACAAGGTTTCCTTTTTCTTCCTATTCTCAATGATGGCCATTCTAACAAGTGTGAGGTGACATTTCATTATGGTTTAATTTCCTTTTCCCTGATAATCTGTGATGTTGAATATCTTTTCATGTACCTGTTGACCATTTGAATGTTTTCTTTGGAGAAATGCCTATTTAGTTTCTCTGCCCTTTTTTAAATCACATTGTTTTATTTTTGTTACTGAGTTGTATGAGTTTCTTATGTATTTTGGATATTAAGCCCTTATCAAATACATGGTTTGCAAATATTTTCTCTTATTCTATAGGTTGCTTTTTCATGCTGTTGATTATTTCTTTTGTTGTGCAGAAGCTTTTTAGTTTGATGTACTTTGACTTATTTATTTATTTAGCTTGTGGTTTTGGTGTATAGCTAAAAAAAAAATCATCGCCAAGGCCAATATCAAGGAATGTCTTCCCTATTTTTCTTCTAGGAGTTTTATGGTATCAGATCATATGTTTAATTCTTTAATTTATTTTGAATTAATTTTTGTGAGTGGTATAAAATAGGAGTCCAATTTTATTTTTCTGTATGTGTCTATCAAATTTTTCCAACACTGTTTGTTGAAGATGCCAGGCCCATTGACTGTTCTTGGCTTTGTAGTCAAATATTAGTTGACCTTATGTGTGGGGATTTATTTCTCAGCTCTCTGTTCTGTTCCACTGGTCTGTGTGTCTAGTTTTATACCATTCTGTTTTAATTACTATAGCTTTGTAATATGGTGAAATCAGGATGTGTGGTGCCTCCCGCTTCATTCTTCTTTCTCATGATTGTTTTGATTGAGAGTTTACTGACTCTATAGATGGCTTTGCGTAGAGTAGACATTTTAACAATGGTAATTCTTACAACCCATAAACATGAAATATCCTGTTTATTTGTGTTTTCTTCAACTTCTTCCATAAAAGTCTTCTAGTTTTCATTATACATATCTTTCACTTATTGGTTAAATTTACTTACAAGTATTTTATTATTTTGACACTATTAGGAATGAGATAGTGTTCTTCCCTTCTATTTCTTTTGGTTGTTAGTGAACAAAAATACAGTGAATTTCTGTGTGTTGGTTTATATATAATACTGATATATTTATATATTTATACTGACAGCTTAATGAGTGTCAGTATAATTTGTGAATTACAGTTCCTCTTTACGGGGCTGTTTTTAGAATTCTCTCTTTTTTAAAAAAATTGAAAATGACGTTTTCATTGTAATCTCTTGGAGAAGATCTTTTTTGCATTAAGATTTGCATTAAAGGTTTATTATCTTCATGGACCAAATCTCCCTAGGTTTAGGAAATTCTTAGCTATTATTTCTTTAAATAAACTTTCTTCCCCTTTTCCCTCTCTTCTCCTTGTGGATCCCTTAATGCTCTAATTTTCGTAATGAAATCTATAGATCAAATAAGCTTCCTTTACTTTTTTATATTATTTTCTTTGGTTTCCTCTAAATGGGTTATTTCAAACTTGCTCTCCTATAAATCGCTTACTTTGTCTTCCATTTACTCTAATCTGCCTCAGATAATCTCTATTGCAGTTTCATTTTACTCATTGAATCCTTCATCCCCAGAATTTATTTAGTTATTTTTTATGCTTTCTATATTTTTGATAATTACCTCATTTTGCCCATGTGTTTTTTTCATGATTTTGTTGCATTGTCTTCCTGAGTTTTCTTGTAGCTCATTGGATTTCTTTAAAACATCTATTTTGATTTCTTTATCAGCAAAATTACAAAATTCAGTGACTTTGAACTTTGTTATTGGAATTATTATCTTTTGGTAATGACATATTTCCTCAATTTTTCATGTTCCTTGTAATTTTACATTGCTGCTTTTGTATTTGAAATAACAAACACCTGCCTAAATTTTTGCTAGTTGCCTTCAGCTGTGCTTCAGTTGCCTTCATTGGTGACGTTACTTTCTGGGGATTTCTCCACTATCCCCAGGGGCACTTCTGTGCCATTCTTCTTGCTCCCTCTTCTGGTAGAATTCCTAACCTTTTATGTATTCTCTGGTTCTTAACAACTCACCAAGCTGGCTACAGGAAACCTCTCAAATTTGTGGTTTCTCCCTCACCCACAGACCTTGGCCAGTTTTCTGAGTGCACTCCCTGTCTACTTGTACACAGGCTCACTGCCACACTCAGGAGTACACACAAGGAGCTGGATGCACAGTGGGGGGATTTGTGGGAGTTAGCACTCGGGGTACTGGGCTTGCCTGCAGGCCTGGTGAGGTACTCCCAGAGGCTCATGGATGGACTTCCTGCTGAACTCATGAGTGCAATCAGTAGGAACAGCTTCCTTTTAATGCCCGTTGATATTCTTATCTTCACTTCTCTTATGTTCTTCTCCCTCTTCCTAATAATAGAGGTCACACTTAAGTACTCTGGGTGCTGCTGAGGTGAAACGGGTTTCTCCATCTGCATCCCACACCACTAGAGTAGCGGGGCACTCATAGCTCTCCTTTTCCTCTGTGGGAGAGGTCATCGCTACCTGATAGTCCAGACCCTGGAAGTATTACCATGTTATCTTGAAGGAGGGGGGTGAGGAATAGCACTGGTAAAGTTCTAACCATTTCTGCTGCATTCAAACTCATATATTTACACAGCGGTGGACAAAAGTAGGTTAAATTACCAGCCATCATTACATAAGAAATAACTCACAAGTAAGAATGCAAAATAATAACAATAGTAAGAAAAGGAAGAGGAAAAATAATATGAATAAATAATACAATAATTAATAAATAACAATACAAGAGTAAATTGTGTTTCACATACAACTATAAACCTAATTTGCCTACCCATGTGTACATATACAGGGTGGGAAAAGGCACATTTACTGTTGTTAGTACAAGAAAGAGTTTATTCTTGTATTATAATTTATTATTGTATTACTGTTATTATTATTATTATTGTTGTTGTTGTTAACTTATGTTTGCCCACCCCTGTGTGTGTGTGTGTGTGTGTGTATGTGCATGTGTGTGTATAATTTCACCTCCATGGTGTGCCAGATTCTTCATTAGGAAGGCTGGACTTTGTGGTTTCTTTCTCATCTGTGGATATCTACCCAGGTGAGCACTCCTCAAGTTTCTTCTCAGCCACAGCAAAAGGGGCTAGGTCAAGTTCACTGCTTGCTGATTCCACAGCCCAAACCTGGAACTTTCTATCTTTCTGCCTTTTACTGGATTCACAAGAGGACAAGACTGCTGATAAGTTTTTATCATACTGGATTGCACACTCTCACAAAGGTGTTTTTGTTGGTAGATAGGTGTCTGATTCTTTGTTGAAAGTGGGGAACAAAAAGTATTTATACTGATATAAGTATCACTACACCAGCTTTTTTTTCCTGTCTATTTACTTGGGATATTTTTTTCCAACCCTTCACTGTCAGTCTGTGTAGGTCTTTTTTTCTGAGGTAGGTCTCTTGTAGGAGGAATGTGTGGTTCATGTTTTCTTATCCATTCAGCTACCCTATGGCTTTTAATTGGAGCATTTAAGGTTATTACTGATGGTAATTATTCATTTTTCCCTCTTTGTACCTGTGTTCCTCTCTCTCTCTCTGTCTTTTTCTTCCTCTTCTCATAGCAGTACCTTTGGCATCTCTTGCAGTGCTGGTTTCATGGAGGTGTATTCTTTCAGCCATCTTTTGTCTGGGAAACTCCTTTGTTTGCCTTCTATGTTAATTGAGAGCCTTGCTGGGTAGAGTAGTCTTGGTTGCAGGCCTTTACTTTTCACTACTTGCAATACTTTTTGCCAGTCCCTTCTGGCTTGTAGTGTTTCTGTTAAGAAATCAGCTGCTAGCCTGATATTTGCACCTTTGTATGCTACTTCTTGTTTCTCCCTTGCTGCTTTTAAGATTTCCTCTTTGTCTTTAAAACCTGGCATTTTATTTATGATGTGTCTTAGAGGAGGCCTCTTTTGGTTCATCTTGATTTGGACTCTCTGCACTTCTTGAACTGGCATGGTATATTCCCTCTCCAGGTTTGGGAAGTTTTCTGTCATTAGTTTTTGAAACAGGGTTTCTATCCCTTGCTTCTTTTCTTCTCCATCTGGTATTCTATGATTCAAATGTTGTTGTATTTCATGTTATCTTGTATTTCCCTTAAGGTATCTTCATATTTTTTTGGTCTTTTTTCATGGGTATTTCTTTCTACCTTCTCTACCTGGGTATTTCTTTCTACCTTATCTTCCAGCTCACTAATTTGGTCCTCTGCTTCATCCAGCCTGCTTGTAATTTCTTCTAGTATAATTTTTATGTCAGAAATTGTATTCTTCATTTCTTTCTGGTTCTTGTTTAAGGTTTCTATTTCCTTTTTCATGCAGTTGCAGTTCCCATTCAGTTCATTGTAGTTGTCTGTGAGTTCCTTGAGCATCCTTATCACCATTCTTTTGAATTCTGCATCTAATAGTTTGCTTGCCTCCATTTCATTTAGCTCTTTTAGTGAGGAGTCTTCTATTCCTTTCTATTGCTGGTTCTTTATTTGTCTCCCCATTTTCAGGGGCTCTTTTTGTTTGGTTCTGCGATTCCTGATGCTCTGATTTGCCAGCTATCTTTGTAGTATGTACTTCTGTGGTAGGGGATCTATGGGACTCAGTGGTGTGGCCTCTTTGATCTCCTTGTCTGGATGCTCTAGATTTGCCCTTTCTTCCATTTGTTTAGCGTGTCTTCTTGCACTTTGGCTTTTCCCGTTGGCGGCTTCTTTGTTGGTGGGTTTTCTCCTCCTGCAGGTTTACTGGTATTCACAACTCCCACCTTATCTTGTATGGGATCGGGGGGATGGGGAAGGTGAAGTGGAGTAAAACAGTGAAGGAATGTTTTGTGGGAATTAAGGTACTAACAAGTAGAGAACAGATAGGAGATCCTTGGAGAAGCACCACAACGAACAAGATAGTTCACCCAAGTAGCCATTTTTTATAAAAGGTGAAAAAGAAATAAGACTCTTACTGGCGGGGGTGAAGGGAAGAATGTGAGCTGACTCTAGAAAGCAGAATGCCTATGTGAGGTTAGGTGATGAGATATAGTGAGAGTATTGTGGTAGTATGAGAGAAAATAAAGTTAACCACAACAGTAATAAAGCTCAGAAGGATGGCAAAATGGGCCAAAACCCGGGTAGGGTGCTGTGTGGGATTTGAAACAACAATAATAAGACAAACGATATTTAATCTGAATAAAAAGAATAAAAAGTAAACGACCAAGAGAAGTGTATTATTGGAATACAGGTTTAATGTCAGAAGGGAAATTAAAATGTAATAGGAAAGGTAGAACAGGAAAACTAGTCAAACAATGAAATCAAACAAACAAAACAAAGAAAACTAAACATAAGGAAGAAAAATTAAAAAATTAAAATACATTTAAAAATTAAAATAACAAAAAATAAATGCGAGTTCTGAAGGATATCAAAGTGAAATTTTTTCTCAGCTGTTGGTCCTTCTGATCTCTCTCTGATTCTGTCTTTGGTCCTTTCACAGCCCCAGGTCTTACTGTCTTACACTTGCAAAAATAAGGAAAAAATGGAAAAAAGAAAAAAAAAAGCCTCCTAATGACTTTAAACCCACCAAAAAGGTTCTACTCATCTTCCTTGATGCTGCAGTCAGAGGGATGTTGGGCTCCATTTTTTGTTTTCTGTTTGTTTGTTTGTGTTTTCTCTCCTGTGGATCTGTGAGGATGAGGGCTGTGTATGAGCTGCCATTTTCTGTTTTCCCCAGTTCACTGCCTCTAGCTGAGCCCTCAGAGCACCGCAAGGCCCACACTGCCCATATGCGTCAGGCCGGCACATTTAATCCCTCTTGGTTTGCAGCCATTTGATTAATCCATGAGGCGCACGGAGTGGGAGCAACTTGCACCCCTCCTCCTCACTTTTTACTGGCTTGGGCGCAGCATGCAAAGTCCTTTTAGTTCCCCTATTAAATCAAGTCTCTCTTGGGGACAGCTACCTGTTTGGCCCCAGTTGCCCCACTTTGATCAGTCTTTGGGGCATCCTTATTCGGAACAATTCAGACCCCTTCTCCTCCTCCTTCCCTGTCCTGGCTGGCCACCACCCAGTGCACCAGAGGTCCTTGCACAGCAGCTGAAAACCTTTTTTTTTCTTTTTTTTTGTGTGAATTCCCCTTGTTTGTGGGTGATCTTTCCTAACAATCGCCAGGATTTTCACTCAGCCCAACTCTGACCAGTCCTGGCCTATGTGGGTCACGGTCAGTCACAGCCCTTCTCTTCTCACATCTCCTGGTGTCACCCAGCTCCCCAATTTCTCTAATATTGTCCCAGCCGGCAACCAGTGTCTCAACTGTGGTGCGCTGCCTACTCTGTGTCTCCCACTGCCCAGTGACCAGGTCTCTACTGCTGCAGGTCGGTGACCTCCCTGCTCTGGGAAGAGACGGAGCTGGCAAGTTACAGTTGCCGAGCTGGCTGTCCACCAAAGCTCCTGCCATAACCGCAGTCCCTGGAACAGGGCCGGGGACACTGCAACCGCAGTCCTTTCCACGGCACAGGACCTGGGGGCCTTCCCGACGGCCTGCAAAACCTGCTTACCATCCGTTTTCTATTGTCCTCAGCAATCTTTGGCTTCCAAACTTTAAATAAGCTAGAATTTTGTTGGCTGATCACTCAGTACTTCAGAAGATCAGCTAGGTGTCCCGGTTGGGTGCAGGAGCAAGAGGGTTTAGCTCCCACCTACTTTGCTGCCGTCTTCTGATCTAAAACTGTTTCTAATGAAGTTAAAGACAACTAAGTACTACTAGAGCCATGTTACAGAAAAAAGAAAAAAAAGAACAAATGAACTTTTTGGCCAACCTAATATTACCCCCATTTGAAGATAAGAAAATTGAGAAACAGAGAAGATAAATGACTTGCCCAGTGATACTAGCTAGAGAATGACAATGTCTAGATTAAATGTAGACAGAGATTCTTTTTCACATTCAATTAGGTATTTAAAATAAGAAAAATCAGACTACAGCCCTGAACGGTGTAGCTCAGTTGAGTTGGTGTCATCTTGCAAAGCCAAAAGTTGCCAGTTCAGTCCCTGGTCAGAGCACATACTTGGTTTGCATGTTCAGTTCCCATTCAGGTCATGTACAAGAGGCAACCGATCGATGTTTCTCTCAGTACTTGATATCTCTCTCCCTGTCCTTCCCCCTCCTTTCCTCTCTCTCTAAAAATAAATAAAATCTTAAATAAAAAAGAAAATCAGACTACAAAATTGAAGAAACAGTAGAATAAAAAGACAAGAATAAATAACTGGTTAAATAGTGACTTCTTAAAGTTTTCTTAGAGAAATACAAAAGTATTTTATTTTACCTTGTAACCCATAACGTCATTTCTTATCATTTATTTCAAAGAAATAATTTAAAAAATTAAATAATTAAATAGTTTTGCTTATTTTGATGTGGAGGTGAGTATGGCAGTGCTTGGTAATTGCAATACTTCTTGGGAAACAAGGAACCTTCAACAGCTGAGGAACAGTTAAATAGATTAGAGATGTCAGTATATGAAATTTATATTGCCATACATATGATGCATTTCAAAATACAAAGCAATACTCAAAAGTATTTAGGAAATCACATTAAGTGACAAGACAAAATACAACTTTTTAAATGCACTGTTATTACAACTATGTTAAAGCTATATATTCCAAGAAATAAATATTAGAAGTAAAATAAAAACAATAGTTATTTCACACTAGAAATAAAATGATCAATTATTTTAAAGTTTTCCTTTTTAATATTTTAAATTTATTTTAAAAATACATGCACTTTTTGATACATTTACAAACAGAAAATAAAATTAAGACAGTGGTTTTATTTTTATTTTGCCAAATTATGAAGCCCATTATACCTTGTGCCCCTTATGCGTTAGATTCCAAAACCTAATCTGTTAAAAAATGGGCGAGTTCTTGTCAATTTTTAAATGATTTATCTAGTTCATTTTACATTTAAACCATAGTACATTCAAATGTTAGCAATGCCTTTCTGTGAAAATAAAATAAAAATACTAGCTTTTATTTTTTTATATTTTAAATATTTTTCATCTTTTCATTATAGTTGACATACAATTAAATATGTTTCAGATTTACAACCAAGTGATTAGACATTTATAACTTACTAAGTGATCACCCTGATACATTTAGTAAACTTCTGAGGCTATACATGGCTCTTACACCATAATTGGCTACATTCCCCATGCTGTGCTTTACATCCCTGTGACTACTCTGTGACTGTCAATTTGTACTTCTCAATCCCTTCACCTTTTTCACCCATCCCCTCAATCGCCCTCCCACCTGGCAACTGTCGAAGTGTTTTCTGTATCTCTAAATTCGTTCCTGTTCTACTTGTTCATTTATTTTTTTTTAGATGTGATTGTTAATAGGTATACATTTTCTGTCATTTTATAATTCATGTTTTTTTAAATTTTTTTCTTCTTTTTAAAGATCCCTTAACATTTCATGTAATATTGGTTTTGTGGTGGTAAACTCTTTTAGCTTTTTCTTGTCTGGAAAGCTCTTCATATGTTCTTAGATTCTAAATGATAGCTTATAATTTTTTTTTTTTTACCAATGGATTGACTAGAAATTCTGAAATACTTAATGTGTATGATAGAACTGAACAAATATATTGTGGGTATTAAGAGCTAGATTACAAATAAAAAGGGAAAGGCTAGATTGAGTCTTCTGGTGTTGGATTGAAATTTGAGGTATAGTATGAACACATTGTTTTTAATAAATAAACTTTAGATATAGAAATACATATAAATGTGTGTATGTGTTTCAGTGTCCATACATATATTTTCTATCTCTGTTCACTAACAGGGCTTAGAAGCAAGAACATCCTATAGTAATAAACACACCTGGTATCCAGATCTTAATTTCTGAATCCATTCTCTAATTAAAGGAGGCTGTGATCTCTAGAAAAATGACTAAAGGCTAAGTCAGGGAAAATATAAGGACTATCCTGCAGTGTCAGAAGATAAGGAAGTGCTTATGAAATGATTCGGAAAGGCTTTAGGATTCAGGAGAGAACTTAAATAAGCTATAATTGGCCAAATCTGGGATAATGTAGGTGAAAAAATAAGCAATGGTCATAATGTATGATAACCGTAAAATAAATATCCATGTATCCAACAGATACAGTTGAATAATTGAATAAATAAATAAATGGGGTGAAGAAGCAGGTCTTTCTTACAGTAAAATTGCAACAAATAATGTAGAAAGAAAGATGGAAATAAAATCACAGTTAGGCAAAAAATAGTTATAATTATTTAGGAAAGAATAATTGATGGATGTTAAAGTCAATAGGTAAAAAATAGGATATTGAATAGCCTCAAAGCATTTCTGTACAAAACACTCTTTGATTACCAAGGGAGAAATTGTAACTTTACAGTGGAGAAACCTGGCAGACACGATTTTAACCAAGTGATTGAAGATAACATCCTCAGTAATAAAACAAACAACGTCATGTACCTCCTCACTGAGAAAGGCACAGCATCAATGTGTGGTATGCCTGCCACACAGGAAAATATCAGAAACCCAATTTAGGAAACATTCTAGAAGAAAAAGAGAGGGGGAGGAAAGAAGTGAGGAAGATGGAGGAGAAGGGGAAGGAAGGAGGAAAAAGGATGATGGTGTTTTGGATTGTGATGTCCACAGTAGAGATGGAGAGACATGGAGGGTGAATTTCAAAAAAAAAGAGTAAATCAACAAAACTTGGTGGTCAACATAGGATATGAAGGAGTGGGCTCTGGAGATAGTAGAAGGAGGTTTAAAGGTAAGCATCCGTATTTGTGGGTTTCACAAGAGATAGATGATTTTACTATTTATTAACTAGGGTACATTGGAGATGATCGAGTTTTAGTGGGAATTATCCACTAACTTGGAAAAGCTGTCAATTCATTAATACTGCCATTCCAAATATATAGTGTATCCTTACTAATGATGTATTTATTTTTATTTTATTTATTATTATTTTTCTAATTATATCCACAAGAAGCTAGTTTTTGACTGACAGATTTCACACTGACAGACCAGCTCACCTAGGAACATTTGCCTTCATGTGGGTCCAGGGGCCAAGGCATGAGCAGTCTTATTCACCCTGGTTGCTTATTCATAGTAAAAAGAAGCAAATTTTCTGCTTCTCTTTGTAACTTTAGTAACCTGTAGGAAACATTAATGGCTTCATGTATGCTACCTCTAAAATGAGTTGTGGTCTCGTGGTATAATATCAGAAAAATCCCTGACGCTTGAACCTACCACTTCAGAAAGTTTTCTCTTTGAAAAGTATGAAAGAAATGTTAAACAACATAAAAATTCTTCCAGAGAAGCATTCTTAAATTTTGTAAAAATAATATGAAAAGATTAGCCAAAGAACATACATGTATGTATGGATAGTCCATATAGTCCATGGATGCAGACAATAATATAGTGAAGGTTAGTGGGGGAGAGGGTTGGGGAGAGGGGGATCAAGCAGGGGAAATTGGAGATGTCTGTTATAGTATCAACAATAAAAAATAAATAAATAATAAATAAATAATGGTTAAGCTGTTTAAATCAGAAAATGGTTCAGGGGTTTAAAAAAATCTTTGCTGGTATTACCAGTCAAGATAGTGGCTCACTTCCTCATACAACCATGTCAACCTTACAATTAAAATATAGAGCAACCATCACTCAGAACCATCAGAAATTGAATCCAGTGGAAATCTGACAACTATGCAGTTAAAGAAACCACATCCATCCAGACTGGTAGGAGGGGTGTAGACGCAGAATGGGCAGATCCCACATCCATATGTGGTGTATAAAAATACAGGAGGGATATCTCAGGAGCAAAGTGTCCTGGCCCCACACCAGGCCCCCCAGCCCAGGGTTCCAATGGCAGGAAGATAAGTTTCCATAATTTCTGGCTGCAAAAACCAGCAGGGATTGAGTTGGTAGAAGAAACTTCTGGAGTCCCAAGCAGTTCCCCTTAAAGCACCCACAAACAGACTTACCCAAACTCACTCCCTCAGAGCTCTAGCACTGGGGTAGCAGCTTTAAAGGCACTGGTGGCATATCGGGAGGAACTGAAGTGTCTGGCATCAAGGTGGGAGCTGAGTGCCAGCTTTCACACAGACAGAAAGGTGAGCAGAGACCATTGCCCCTTTCCTGAACTTCCCCCACATAGAGCCACAGAGCCAGTAGGTGGATGCAATATCTGAGACTCCATCAACCTGCTTAACACAGTCTGCCCCACTCTGGAGATCCCCTGAGACTCTGACCCACCCAACTTACTGGCCCACCCAAACTGTTAACCATGACTTATTCATATGAGTGGTTGGTCGGGGCTCATGCTTCACAGTTTTCTAAATCCTATCAAACAAGCAACAGCCAGACTCAGTAAGTCCTTAGGCCCCCTACTTCTTGCTAAGTGGCCCCAGTCTCAGCATTAGCAGCTGCCAGGCTGGGTTCACAACTTGACTTCCCCTGGGAATCTCTAAGCCCAGCACAAAGAGCAGCCATCTCAGATTGTTCTATAACCCATGCAGGGTGGCCACAGGCAGAACACAGGTTGGGCTGACCTTAGCCCACACCACCTGGGAGACCCCAGCGCCTGCATACCCAGTGGGCAGCTAAAGACCATGTCAGAGCACCATCATCCCTATACCACAGATGGTAAAATTTGGTGGTCAATAGTCACAGCCAGTCCTTCTCGAAAGAAGTTGACTGGACTGAGTAAATCCCTCCCGTTGACCTGCCAGCAGCAATCAAGGCTCAACTACAAGAGGAAAGTATACTCAGCCCACATGAAGGGCACACTTGAGTACTCAGCTTGGATGATAAGGGATATTGTGACACTGGACTCTACAGGACACTGACTACATTAGGCCACACTACCAAGACAGGGAGTCATAGCAGCTCTACCTGATACATAGAAACACACACAAAGAGGCAGCCAAAATTAGGAGACAAAGAAACATGGCCCAAATGAAAGAACAGATCAAAACTCCAGAAAAATACTAAAGAAAGTGGAGGTAAGTAATCTTTCAGATTCAGAGTTCAAAACACTGGTTATACAGATGCTCAAGGAACTTAGTGAGGTCCTCAACAGCATAAAAAGTTCTAGTTAGAAACAAAGGATACATTAACTGAAAGAAAGAACAATTTACAGGGAAACAATAGTAGAGTGAATGAAACCAAGAATCAAATCAATGATTTGGAACAGAAGGAAGCAAAAAAGAACCAATCAGAACAACAACAAAAAAACCAAAAACAGAAAAAGATAGTGTAAGGAACCTCTGGGACATTTTAAGAGTTCCAACACTTGCATCATAGGGGTGCCAGAAGAAGAAGAAAAAAGAGTGAGAAATTGGAAATTTATTTGAAAAAAATAATGAAAGAAAACTTCCCTAATTTGGTGAAGAAAATAGACATGCAAATCCAGGAAACACAGAGTCCCAGACAAGATGGATACAAAGAGGCCCACTGTAAGATACATCATAATTAAAATTCCAAAGGTTAAAGATAAAGAGAGGATCTTAAAGGCAGCAAGAGAAAAGCACTCAGTAACCTACAGGGCAGTTCCCATAAGACTGTCAGCTGATTTCTCAAAAGAAACTTTGCAGGCTAGAAGGGATTGTCAGGAAATATTCAAATTCATGAAAAGCAGGGACCTACAGCCAAGATTGCTCTACCCAGCAAAGATATCAGTTAGAATCAAAGGGCAGATAAAGAGTTATATATTTATTCATGTTGTATCAGCCTTTTAATTTACCTGTTTTTTTAAAATCTTATTTATATGAGAAAATACCAGAGAACTGAAACAAGGGTAAATGATGCAATATTTCTTCCCATGAAATTGAAAATTACAAGGTCAATCATATTTACTTCTCAATAAAAAGATTATCCCCACATCTCAGCAAATCTTCTTTCCATGCATAATTTTTAAAAATTGCATTACTTGATCCCTTTACTACACTTAGTGAATCTTTTCCACATAGGTTTTTTTTCTTAACCTTGAAAAAGTTTTGAGTGTATTATCTATGAATAAATCATTGCAGTCCTGATTTTAAAGTACATTTGGCCTTGTACCATTTCTTATAACTAGTCAATAATGCTCTTGTTTTGGCTGGTGTGGCTCAGTGGATTGAGGGCTGGTCTGCAAAAGAAAGGGTTGCCGGTTCAATTCCCAGTCAGGGCACATACCTGGGTTGCAGACCAGGTTCCCAGTTGGGGGCACATGAGAGGCAACCACACACTGATGTTTCTCTCCCTCTCTTTCATTCCCTTCCCCCGTCTCTAAAAATAAATAAATAAAATCTTTAAAAAAATAATCCTCTAAAATTGTGAATATAATGGCAACAGATGGGAACTAAACTTTTGGTGGTGAGCATGCTATAGTGTATAAAGATATTGGTTTATAATACACACCTGAAACTTATATAATACCATCAACTAATGTTACTTTAATTTTTTAAAATGTGAATATAGTATTCAAAACAGAAGAATTTTTTTTTTTAAAAAGAGCACTGGAAAATGATTTTATAAAGGGAAACCATATATTAAATTTAAATATATTTTAGAAAGGTAAATGTTACTCGATAATTTTATATATGATGAGATGTTGAATTTCATGATGGAGATATAAAAATAAGTGCTTATATTTAGAAACTAAGCAGAACTCTTCGAAGTAACAGCTTCTATTACAATATAATATAGAAAAAAATCTGAATACATTTAATTGTGTATGTATGGACGCTCACTCAAAGGAAATTTACATAATGAAATCACTTGTTAAAATGATAGAATTATTTTGTTTTTCAAATTTTTCTCTAATGCTTTTATAAATAAAGCCCTGCTTAATTTGCAAAAACACCCTTGTGCATTATATATTCCACTTTTACCTGCAAGTGTTCATTCTTTCCTGCATGGTCCGCGAGGGATAGAAGTGCTCAACAAATGTATGACTACTTGATTTTCTTCTACCTTGTATAAGAAGCTTTTTAATTTGGGGGAGTTGTTAAATTACTCAGGAAAAATATGTCAGGGATTATTAACACGTGTTAATTAAGAGAAAACAATATTTTTAAGATGTATAACCAGAATGGAAATTAAGAGTAGCTTGAGGCCATCGGAAAAACAAAAGGACAATTTAAAAACTATTAGTAACTGATCCAGAGGACTGGTAGTGGGCACAGCCACAGGGAGGGAATGATGCGTGTGCTGGCAGGCTTTGGGCCTTGTGTGGCAGTTCAGAGAGCACAGCTGTGCAGAGCTAATTTTGTTTGTTACCATAATAAAATAGAAACCACTAAATTTAGAAAGGCCTTGATACAAGGACTACAAGATTTAGATTTTCTTTGAGCTTCCTGTATGTGAGAAATGTAGAAATTATGCCTCAACTTTCAAATTTAAATTTACAGAAACATTATTTTGAGGCTACATTGGAGATATAAACTAAAATTAATTATCTTTTGCTTTTTAGGAATGAATTATCTCACACTAATTTTAGTAATTTTTAAACCAAGAATTACAAAAATTAATTGGGAAATACTCTAAATTTTTAAGAACAAATAAAAATGAAATAAACATATCAAGACAAAGTTATTAGTGTGATTTTTATATAAAAGATATTGTGCTGGAGAATGTTATAAAATTAAGACTATTTAATTTCTTAAAATTTTAATGATCTGATACCACATTTATATAACCTGGTTGACTGCTTTCCTTACGATAAATAGGTGGACAAGTCCTCATGATACAGTAATGATCAGTGACTCAATTGACAGTTGATCTTGGTACCCAAATATTATCTGACATAAGACTACTATAATCTATTTTAAAATAACATAAACCATCTTACAATATGTAAATGGTTCATATCTAGTAAACCCATCTTGAGAGATGTATTTCAAAAAAAATTATTTTTCATATATACCAGGAACCTATATTGCTCTAACTAAACATAACAATGCAGATAATAATTGAACTGTGATAATAACATCTGCTTTAGAAATGTAATAAAATTATGCTCTACCGAATAACTCTGGTCTCAAGCAAGTTTTAGGCTAAGTTGGAATAGACCCAGAAATTCTGTGTGTGTGTGTGTGCGCGTGTTTATGGCCATTTCATAAGTTGTCTTTGAGAGCCTTCAATTAGTAAAGAGCCTAGATTAGGTTCCCAAATGTCCAGAAAAGGATAATCCAGTGAAACCATCTGCTTCTAGTCTCCAATGTAATGAATTGACCATCAATCCACTTGTCATCAAGGTCAGGTTTGATGACAATTACGATTGCTGGGCAATTCTTGTTTTTTTTTAAAATCTGGCACACATATATTTTATGAAAAATTCCTAAAACGTATACTATCAAATAACTATAAGCCTAAACTTTGAATTGAAATAAAAAAACAATTACATGTCTACTACATATTACCTTGGCACCCTGGAGATCTGCCAGTTACCACAATAGCTATAATCAAAACACACTATAGCTTCCATACTGTTACATCTATTAATTACATTTGCTCTAGACAGGTTGCTGAGGACATTTTTTTTATATTACTGTCTTCCTTATATGAAATTCCATGTTTGCAACATTTTTTACAGTTTAACATTAGAGAATGCTTTCTTCCACCCATAAACTGTTACATTGTTTTATCCCCACTGGAAATAAGAATATTTAACTGCATATTTACCTTTTAGTATGGATGACCCAAAAGCATACAGACAGACATTTTACTTTCATTAACAGTCAACTGATTAGTACAAGTAATCCAACCAGAAAAAGTCATTCACATCAAGATAAAAGAATCAAAGAAAATTGCACAGAAGATATTGAATCTGAGCCAGCTCTTAGAGTATGACATATATTTGGACATTAAACAGGCATAAAGGATTCAATATAAGTCTGTTCTAGTTATAATAAGCCAAGCTGCAGTAACAAAAAGACCCAAAAACTTAAGAATCAGTAAAAGAGAAACTTTAACTCTGCAGTGTGTTATCAAGTCAGTGGGGGAGGGTTTTTCCTCTACCTGGTCTTTGAGGACCCAGGACCCTTCCATCTCGTGGTGTTTGCATCCTATAAAGCATCCCTGTCACCTGCCTACAGCTGGCAGGAAAAAAAGTAAAAGTAGCCACAGGAGATGAAATGTGTTAAGGCTGAAAATGGTTCATGTTATTTTCACTCAGTTTCCATAGGGAAGGACTTAGCCACTCTGCCACCAGTAACTTGCAAGTGAAGCCTAGAAATGTAATGGAACTGGGTGCCAGAAAGAAGATGAGAATAGACGTTTGTACACCCTACCACAAATACTAAAAATAGTAAGGGATTAGTCAAAGAACATATATGAATGACCCATGGACATGGACAATGGTGTGGGGATTGACTATGGGAGTGGGGGCAGGCTTGGTAGAGAAGGGAAAGGGGGAAAAATTGAGACAACTGTAATAGTATAAACAATAAAATATTTAACAAAATAATAATAATTAAATTTAAAATACAAATAGTCTTAGTTATAGTAAAATGCATTTTTATTAGACAATGACTATAATTTCTCTGTAAATTTCTTATTCATTATAACTATCTTTTTCCACATATGCAAGCGTTTTAGTTATATGCCAAAGTTTTCAGAATGTTTTTAAAGAACCTAGGTTGACAGGATACCATTCTATACTGTGGGACATATTTCAGCTATGATTAAATGTATATTTCAGTGACAGCATAGAAAAGAGACCATAAAAAAGTCTTATTTACATAATAAAGTAATCTTTTTCTACAGTTTTTTTGGTAATATGTATATTTCAAATGACTTTCAGAGCTTTTATTTATAACAGGATTCTCAACATTTTTAATTTTAACAATTTTAAATGGTCATAATTTAAATGGTCAAATTTAGTTTCTTAAATTAAAATTATTGCAGTCACTGAAAACCTAAAATGTCTATGCTGTAACAGAATGTGACACACAGTGGCTCTGATTAGAAATGGATTGGTGGATGGTTTCCCAGAGACCTCCGCACTAAACGTCTATACTGTACAGATGTGTGCATTCTGCCTGTGCATTATCACCAGCATGTCAGTGTATACCGGGACAGTCCCCTAGAGAGGAATGTTTGTAACGTCGATGCTTCTTTCTCTAGACATGTCATATTATGAGGTTTTATAACTCAGCAGAAATATATGTAGCAAAAGGCAAAAATTATGTAAAAATGAGGAGCAATTGAAAAATTTACACACAGATGGATTGTAATTCAGTACTGAACTAGAGAAAGTACCACATTATAATGTAAATTACCTTGTTGCCTTACTTTCAGAAGAGCAAATTGTTCTCACTTTTTACTCTATAAAATAAAAAACTAAATCTTTGCTTTTCCTTACTCTCTGTAACCCTTATTATTCAGTTTTTACATGGATGTTTGTTTTAGCAAAATCTCCATGATAATTTATTCATTAATCTATGGAATACCTAAAACAAGTGATTACTTTCCTCATTATTTTGAGAATAAGGTTGATATTATCTTTAACCTCATAGAAGGAGTCACTATAGAATGAAGACTGGAGCTCAGAATTTCAGAAATGCCAGTCCAAATGTGTCTAATCCCATAAGCTACCTTTTTAAAATTTATTTTCCATGCCAGAGCATGACAAGCTCCATGGCAAGCAATCGTTCTATGTGACAAAAATAGAGCATATTTACCTAACAAAAGATAAAAAGAAAAATATATGTAAGTGGGAATTCTGTTCTTAACTGAGCTACTTTAGCAGTTACCTTATGAAAGGATCCCTAATTATAAACCTTTAGAAAATGTGAAATAACGCTAAAGTTCACTCCTTCATAAAGTAAGGTTCTGCCTAAGAGAGATGTTCTTTAATTAATCCAATGATGTGTTCCAAATTCCTAAAAAAGACATCATTACAAATTAGTTTCTTATCTTGGAAAAGAGGAGTAGTCATCCTGGGAGAGAGAAATACAAATGCCAATGATAATATATTTTCCCTATTTGCAAGCCATCTCACTGAGACTCACAAAAACAAGAGGATATAAAATGGAGTAAAATTAAGGTATTCAAGTGCAGCCATTATTCTCCTGAGAGTAATGTACTATATGGTTTACCCCATATATGAACAAAATCAATGTAGTGTTAAAATATTAAGGGATGATAGTACCTATGAAACTAGTGTACAAAAATTGTGTCATTATATAAGTATAAAGAATACATATGTTGCACTAAGGGAAAAATCAATTGAGCTTTGCCAAGATTTCACTAGTGCAATTATTTAAAAGGTTGTAATTGGATCCAAGGTAAATTCACAGATGACCGAACCTTGTACAAGGCTCCATGCAGAAGTACCAGCCGTATGGTACCATAAGCACAGTCTCTCTCCCATCTCAGTTTTGTGATGCTTTGCATAAAGCAAATGTCAACGAATTTGGTTGGTTGGATGGATATTCAGTTGGCTACTTGAGTCAGGTGAAGATTTCAAAGCTTTTTGAAGCCAACATAAATAACAATAGAGAACTACTGCTGAACCATGATCGCAGATGCAGAAAAGAATGAGGAAGCTGTTCAGTCCCCTGCAGGTGCAATAGTTACCTAACAATTACCTAACACTTGTAAACAGGCTTCTTAAGACATATGAGGCAATGCACATATTAACTATCAGTATCATTACCTTTCAAAGAAAGTGTGGAATATGTCACAGGTTGTGATATGACAGATTGCCATTATTCATACAGATTGATAGTTAGAATCTTCAGAGACAAAATATTTGTCTCTTTGAGGGATTATCATTTTAAAATGTGTAGATAATTCTATTAAAAACTCTTCTGTATACTATCTACTATAATGAGAAAGCAACTTATTAAAAGATAATACATAGCAGAGAATTGAAAAGACCAGCCACGTGAAATAGAACTGATTATTTTCTTACCATTTCTTATGCATATTTAAGGTCCCAGTGAGGTCCCTCTTTTTTTTTGGTTTTGGTAGTAGTGGTTTTTTGTTGTTTCTTTTTTTATTTTAGTTAACTAGCACCTCGTAAAAGAAGCTAATTTGGAGGCCCGAGGTTACTGTTAGCATGGGTGCCGATGGTAGGAGAAGGACTGCTGTATGTGCCTTTCCATTCCAGTGCTCTGTTGGCAACTCATTTCTTTGAGCTACCAGGGTATCAAAATAGAAAAGATTTGTGTTTGCGGAAGCTCCTGGAGCAGAATTCTTGTGCATTTTAATCAGCTGTTTCCTTAGAAATTTGGAACTAGCAAGGGGGCACAAGGTGAGGAGTTACACATGAATGATCTTACATCATAGGTATGTCTTTGAGCTTCATATCTCAGTCATTTACAGTGTTGAAGCCCTTATTCTTAAAAAGTTAATCTCTCTCCCTTACTTCCTCTCTCTCTCTCTCTCCCTCTCAAACATCTCACTATCTGAAGAATTGACAATTTGGGTCATTATTTCAAAGGAAACTGATTGATGACAGTTTAACTGCACGACATTGATTTCTGAAACCAAGTTGAACCTCTTTAGACATTGATACCTGGTCTTTGTACTCTATTTTCAAATCGTAAATTTACAAAGTGCTACAAAGGGTGCTAGTTTTCATCCAAAGGGTAGGAATGACTAAGTAGGATCCTCCATTTTCCCCGATGTTCATCGTGTTTTGCTGGAGAGAATTGTGATTGGCATTAGGAATCACCAGAATGATTTAAGTAACTATAGAGTTTTCCCATGAGATGCTGTATTTTGGGAAATTAGGCCCCCTGGTCTTTGGTGGACATACTGCCCACTAAGCCAGCAATCCTTCTTTGTGCATATGTATGCTTTTAAGTTTTGTAAATATTTGAAACACGTCATTAAAGAATTCTGAGCAGGCAGATGCAGGTATACTTATGAACCGCTTTAGAACAGGGACTCAGTAGGCCTTAAGGACATGGCATAGTGGGCAGCAGACCATAATAGGCACTCTGAGATAGAGTTTATTTTTTAAATAAACAAAGCCCTGATCAGGTAGCTTAGTTGGTTAGCCTGTCATCTCTATACCCCAAGATTGTGGGTTCGATCCCCAGTCAGGGCACATATAAGAGTCAACCAATAAATGCATAAATAAGTGGAACGGCAAAAGAATATTTCTCTCTCTCTCCTTCCCCACTCCCCTCCTCTTTCTCTAAAATCAATAAATAATTTTTAAAAATTTTTAGAAAGCATGAATGATCAGTTTATACTGAAAACTAATGAGGACACCCTCATCACTCATGGGCTTTGTTTCTTGATGTCCCTTAGTAAAGAGATGTAGCATAAACTTATTTCACTTTTTCTTTTCAAGTGACTCAGTTGGGTTTTGGTTAAGTGGGAGGGGGAAAGTTGATGGGAAAAAAACAAACAAACATCACTTGGCATCAAAAATAATGACTATAAAAACTGCAAATGTAGAGGGTTTTCTATACCATACTTCCCGTTCTATACTAGATTTTTCACAGCGACTAAAATCCTTTAAAATTGCATTTCCTCAGGTTACCATAAAAATCTTCCGATTAGTCTTTTACTCAGATTATTTCATCCTAAGAGTCCTCATAATCGGTACTAACTATGGTACTTTGTTCCTTTTTATTTATTTTTATTTTATTTTTTCCATTACCATTTATCCCCCTTGTACCTTCTTCCCCCTCCACCCACCGCTCTCTCACCACAATCACAAAACTGTTGCCCATGTTCACGAGTCCTTTTCCTTATTTGGTCAATCCCTCCACCCGATAACCACCCCCCAGAGCTGTCAGCATTGAATGCATTGCAAAATATACTCACTTCCATCTGTGAAAAGAACCTCTTCTGATTTTCTACACCAAAGATGCAAAATCATGTCAATGTGCCAAATTTGACCTCCAGAGTAGTTTCTTTAGCCAACAGGATTTTTTAATTTTAGTTTTGGGTTAATATTTTTAAATTGTGAGGTTTCTCATAAAATTTCAAGTTTCTGGATTTTCCCAGAATATTTTAAGTTGCAACATTGCTGGTCCTATATATTTCTGCATAACAAACATAGATCGGAGCAACGCAGCATCCAGTGCCCCCAGACAGCCAAACACTTTCCGGGAGCTTAAGGCTGCCCCCCCTCTTTCCTCAGCTCTGCGTTTCTCATAAAGTAAACTGAAAAGTGAAATGTTTCTTATACCTATGATTACATCCAACATGAAAATAAGAAAGGCAAGGTCTAGGAAACTATGAGTTTTTTTCCATGTAAAAAGGCATATATCTTGGTGAAAATGAAGAATGTATAAACAGAATGTGTCCATGTCTAACGAACACACTTACGCTGTCATTAAGCACAAAGCAGGGCAAGAAGGTGGCTGATTTGACTTACAAACAAATTGCTTGACTTACTCTGTTTGCTAGGTCCCTGAGGCATATATGTTTTCAACTGATTCATTAACATAAGTCTTGGTTCCTGTACCGTCAAATAGCTATTCACATTTCTGAGAAGTGTGCAAAAAATTGGGCAAATAAAATTCTAATCTGTCATGTCACAGAGATACTGCAGGATTGCATGTCCCAGATTTGGGTTGCAGAACAACTGGAATAATTTGAAATATTGTCCCAATACCTCTAAGGGATATCAGGAAGAAAGTATATCTGAGGATTACCTGGATGGAAGCTATTGAGTATTCAGTAGCCTCCAGTCTTTATCCTATGTTTTAAATAGAAAGAGAAGCTAGTTTCCAAAAGTCAAGTGAGAATGGACCCGCCTTACTTGAAGAATACAGTTTCACAGAGTGAACTGTGTGGTCCTCCTTGAGGTCGGAGCCCTGTTGTTGGAATTCGGGACTGCTCCCCAGTTTTCATCTAGCATTGAGATTTGGGTCCTATGTTTAGATAGTCTTCTTTGCTAACTAAGGGACCCTTTGAGGTTCATTGCAAAAATGGCCATTTTAAGAACAGATCACTATTGAAGTTAGAACAGCTTTAAAGAGGGAGAAAATTCCAGTTCTTCTGTTGGTGGTTTAGATTTATTTCTGAGTAGCACCTAACAACCAAAAGGGACTTTTGTCCCCTCCTAGTCCAGTCTGCCTGAATTTGCATTCCCCTCTCATCTCTCTCCTTCATTCTCACAAACTGGCTGGGGAAATAAACAGATTCAAAGACAAAGTTTAATTTATATTCTCAGAATAACATTTGGACACATGTATCTGTTGTTTATAAAAATAATCTATGAACCTAGACTCAAAGAGAAACATTAAGGAATATTCTATAATTATTCTGCTGTCCTTGAGTCTACAAATATTTATTAATGGTGCAAAGCACTGTGCAAAGTGTTGAATATAGATTTCTGCAGATGTTCTCACCCTAGTGGGGTTTATAACCAAACAAAAAAGAAAAACTTAATTAGATAAGTAATTGCACAAAATACTTGTGCAATTGTTAACCTTGAATTTTATAGTTTTCATCCTTCTTTCTGGAACATTCTGCCTTTATTCCCCCAGTAGGCTAAATCTCACCTTCCAAATCATTAGCAATGGACACGAAGAGCTTTCATGGCCCAAGGTATGCTGCCTTACTGGTGATGATGGGGAGAGTTTTGGTCGTCAAATCAAAGATTATTTGCTCTTTGTGGAAGAACCAGTTGTTATACTCCTGCATTCAAAATAAAGCTTTTAAAAAAAATTTATAAAGGTAATGAATGTCAGTTATAGTAAATGATATAAATTGGAAATTTTAAAAATATATTAAAATTTTATATACTTGACTTTCAAAAACAACTTTTCTTGATATCTTGGCATTCTTATACTCTCTTTTCTAATTTGAAATCATATTGTATATTCAACCATAAAATCAGTATCAGAAAATTAGATAGTTTTCAACGTCCCACTACTGCTATATTATTGAGGTGAGACAATTTCACCTTAGTCTTTTAGGATGGTTTCCCAAGAACTATTTGGCAAGAAAGATTTTAAGACTTTTTATTGGTACTCATATATTGTGTTTCTTCTAGGTTATACAAATTTATTGTCAGTAAACACAAGTTCCCATCTCATCATGCCTTTACCAATATTGACTATTAATATTCTTTATATCTTCTCTAATTTCAAAGGTTAAAATCATATTATTTATTTTGTAATTCCTTTTAATTATATTATAGTCATCATAGCTGTATACAGTATATGTATTTTATTAATGTATCATAACTGTACTACATATCCATTGAATTATACATATAAAAAAGTAAAAATTTAGTTAAATATTTAAAACCTAAATTTTCAACTAAATTTAAATGTGCAAGGTATTTTTAAAAGAAAATAATATTACCATTAAACCAATATTATAATCGCACTCTTAGAATCTGCCATTTCTATAGATCAACTTATTAAAATGAATATTTCTCCTTTTAAATGATATTCACTTAATTAAATATTAAAGCCCTTAGAGACACAAAAGCTCAGTGTTAGTCATCCCATAATTCAGTTTCAGGAAGAAGGCAACTGGACACTGGAATCAGTCAATGAAAAAGATTGAAGAGATTGACTGTTTAGAAGAGAAAGAGGGAGAGAAAACCCTCCTAATTACACACAAATGTCTCAGCAGTGAGCAATTATGAGAAAGGAAATGCTGGAAAAGCACTTGACATTTAAATGTCAATTTAATCAAATCATACATTTTTAAAAATGTGGCTGAGTGTAAAAGGCTCTGAAAATTGTTTAAATCATGCCTTTTTCTAAAATGGCCCAGGAACTGAGCATTTAGTTGCCTTAAGCTGTCTTTTGAACTAATATCTTTAAAGAATGACTTACTGAATTATATCATACTTTTAAAATAAAAATATAAATTATACATTTTTTTCAAGAATAAAACCTGTCAACATCTCTAATGAAAAATAATGATTGGTCAGCATGTATAGCGGGTTAACAAGATGGTGTTTGCCAGGACAAATTTAGAGAGTTAAAGTGTATAAACTTTAAGAATAAAAATTATCCAGACTACGAGGAAGGCAGAGTACAGTATCCTTACTCTCTACTAACCTTATTTCCCTTAATTTTAGTAAGAATTAACCTTAGCCCCAACTCCCTCCTCCTCCCTACTCTAGACCATTCACTGGACAGGACTATTAATGATCTCACATAGACTTCCCAATATATCACTTTTGGGTGTGTGTGTGTGTGTGTGTGTGTGTGTAACTATGAGAAATAGTTGGAAAATAATCAGAAAAAGATACCCAGTAAAATAGTTGACTTATTTTGGACCCAAAGCTCAATAAAATTTGAGGTTTGGATCTGAATTCTAATGATACAGAGGTAGATTTTTTTTCTCTCTAGCTTGACAGTCAAATATAATTCCCAAGTTGTAGGGGAAAAACACTGAATAAAAACCTGTGTTTGATCACATTTGCTGTCAAAAAAATTAATAAAGAGGTTGACCATAGGTGCAGTTAAAAGCACCAGAAACCAACGTCTGGATTTTGCTGTCATCTCTACTACTTAGTTCTGAGAGCTTTGACAAATCTTCTCTCTTTGAGCTTTAGTTTTCTCATCTGTAAAATGTGGATAATCAATACTTCATAGGATTCGTATGAGGATTAAATGTGATAATACATATGGAGTAATTAGTACAGTGCCTGAATAATTTAAGCACCCAATAAATATTAGTTATTTCTAACAATGTTCTTAGTAGCAAACAAAAGAAACTAATTCCAGTTTACTCAAGTCAAAAAATAATTGATTAAAAAGTTACTAAGTGCTTCCCAGAACTGCCAGGAGACCTAGTTAACTAGATCTAAAACAAGAAGACATGAACATTGCCCAAATTGACCACAAAACCATCCAGTGAGGACACACATGTCATTGCCTCATTGAAACCCTGCATACCCCCCACATGCAACCTCTTGCGCAGGAACTCATTAGGGCTGAAAGCTGACCACCCTCCCGAAGGCGCTCTGTGATGGCTGCTCCAACACACCATTAACACCTGCTTGGATTGGCAGAATCCGGATCATGATCTGATCAGTCAGAGTCTAATCTGAGTCAGAAACAACCCGATGCATTCGTTGGGGTGGAGGTTACTATAAAGAATTATTGGTAGGAGGAAGTTAAGAAGGAAGTGGAATCCTTATAAGAATATTCTAAGGTGTCCAGAATTAGCAAGTGCAAAAGAATAGCTAAGATCTCTAGGTTGACAAAGAGTGAACGTTAGGAATTGATGACTAAGAGAGTGTTTCCTGCCAAGCGTGAAATTCAGACCTCTTTGAAGAGAGTGTAGCTACCATAGGAAACTGAAGGAGGCCTAGAAACTTCTCAGAGGTCACAGCCAGTGCTGGTTTCTAGAAGTGGCAGAGTAGATTTGTTGAGTGGAGGGTGTGAGCCAACAGAATCAGATCTCCAGAAGCTTTTGAAACTGCTGTTGTATAGAGGATATTCAGGTTTATAGAAGCAGCTGAGGGCTGCCGAAGAGTGCTGGTGGGCTGGAGAGGCTGAGAACCTCTGGTGGAGACAGAGTGGCCTGACGGTGCTGCTGGAGCCCTTCAGAGAAAGCTGCTGGACTCTTGCATGGAAAAAATGTTAATGTAGGACCAGGCTCCAAAGGAAAGGTCTGCCTTTTATCACTTTGTAGCTTAGTTATGTCACCTTCTGTTGCCCAAACCCGGTATCCCATTAACCAGCTGGCAAAAGAAAATTGCAGAATGTTCACAGGACAGGAACCATCCCAGGTATCACCCCATACACCCCTAAAAAAGTAGATTTGGAGCTGAAGGAAATGAGTTGATACCTGACACATGAATCCATAGCTTAGTTTCCTGAAAGACTGGGAAAATAGCACCTGGGATTTTCAGGTTTTAAGACTTAGGAAGTGGTACATTCCCTAAATGGAAGAAACATTTCTGGTGTCAGGAAACCAAAAAAAAAAGTTAAATTACTAACATCCATTATAGAGTTCTTTACAATTTACACATTACTTTCACATTCATTATTTCATTTGATGTGTCTAAATTTTCAAATTGTGTAGCAAACACATAAACATATCTTCATATCCTATTTTATACCTTCTTTTTTGTGTCCAAATCAGTATTGATGAGTAAATTCAGAACAAGGGCTAACTATCCTCATCAGATACATCATGTACCTTAAGACATCATCGTTAGTTCTAAACAGTTAATATAACTGCTTCATTGTTATAGAGTTACCAAAGTCTCAGAAAATCATTATAACCAATGATATCTTCAGTATCGCACCATTGGATGAAACACACTATTTAATTTACTGTATTTCTATATATACAGAAATAGAAGTGAGAGGCCCATATATGGGATGCATTATGAAACTGAAGTTTATTTACAAGTAAGCATTAATTAACTCCCACATAATGTGTAAGTGATGTATTCTTTGTATCATTAAGGATTTCTTTCTCTCTTTTATTGGTTTCTCTTTGGTTGTTAATAACTCCTTTCCCCGTGCTGCCTGATACGCCGCCACCACCTCCGCAGCATTTGATATTAGTGACCTCCTCTTTGTTTTGAAGCCCTTTTCCCTGTTGAACTAAGTGGTATCAGGTTGTACTGCTTCACTGCTTTTCTCCCTATTCCCATACTTTTCAGGCTGAGGCTATTTTGCTAGCCTCAGTCTACATGTTTTCCTTAAATGTTTGTTTCTGCTCCTCTAAATGTACTTTTTTATAAACCTAAAATTTCTATGTTCCGCTGTAGATGATGTACCAGATGGCCTCACTGGCATTTCTCTTCTTCGAACTTTCTCCAGGCCCCTGTAACTCAGTCTGTACGACCTGAGTTCTCTAAAGCTCCCACACTTATTTCACCTTAGTGAATGGTGAACACACCAGCAAGCATTGAATCAGTTGCTTTCGTGAGAGACTGAGACATAAGTTTTGCCTAATGCTCATGTGTAAGTGATTATCAACACCTATTAATTTACTCGACAAGTATGCCTTGAGTCCATGTATTTCTCTTCACCTTTACAGCCTCTGAATTCTAAACCATCAACAGTTTTTGCCTGAACTACTACAATACCGGTTCTCAAGCTTTTCAGGATCCAATACTAGCCCAGTCCTGTTTAATTAATTTTTCACATAGCAGCTAGGTTTCTAAAAGCACAGAACAGATTATTTTACTCTCCTGATTCAGGACAGAAGAATGGCTGCCCGTTGCTCGTAGGATAAAGTCCAAAAATCCACACTGTTCTTTTTTTCAAATCTTTTAAAAAATTTTTCAATTACAATTGATATACAATATTATATTACCTTCAGGGGTACACCCCAGTGGCTAGGCATTACATAACTTACAGATGGAAATCTCATATCCATCTAACACTACATATAATTATTAGAATATTGCTGACTATATTCCCTATGCTATACTTTACATCCCCATGACTATTCTGGAACCACTAATTTGTACTTTTTAATCCCTTCACCTTTTTCACCAATCTCTTCAACCACCCTCCCATCTGGCAACCATCAAAATGTTCCTTGTATCTGTAAGTCTGTTTCTAGTCTGTTTATTTGTTTATTTTGTTTTTAAGTTTCAATTGTAGACAGATATGTATTTATTGCCATTTTATTGTTCGTATTTTTTATCTTGACCTTTTTTCTTTTTATTCTTAAAGAAAATCCTTTTAAAAAGACAAAAAGGGAAAATTCTTTAACATTTTATGTAATACTGGTTTGTGGTGATGAGTCTTTAGCTTTTTCTTATCTGAGAAGCTCTTTATATGTCCCTTGATTCTAAATGATAGCTTTTCAGAGTAGAATAATCTTTGTTGCCTGTCCTTGCTTTTCATCACTTGAATATTTCTTGCCAATACACTCTTGCCTGTAGTGTTCCTGTTGAGAAATCAACTGACAGTTTATGGGAGCTCCCTTGCAGGTAACTAACTGTTTTTCTCTTGCTGCTTTTAAGATTCTCTTGTTTCTTAACCTTTGGTATTTTAATTAATATGTGTCTTGGTGTAGGACTCTTTAGGTTCATGTTGTTTGGGTCTCTCTGTGCGTCCTGGACTTGTATGTCTGTTTCCTTCACTAGATGAGGAAAGTTCTGTCACTTTTTTTTTTTTCAAATAAGTTTTCACTTTCCGGCTCTCTCTCTCTTCCTCTTCTGGCTACCCCATGATGCAAATGTTGGTATGCTTGAAGTTGTCCCAGAGGCTCCTTACTCTATCTTCATTTTTCGAGGTGGGGTTCTTTTTACAGTTCTGATTGGGTTTTTTTTTTCTCCCCTATATTCCAAATCACTGATTTGCTTCTTGGTTTTATCTACTGTACTATTGATTACCTATAAATTATTCTTCACTTCAGTTAGCATATTTTTTATTTCTGCCTGGTTCTTTTTTATGGTTTTTGTGCCCTTTTTCATGCTGTTGAAGTTCTAACTAAGTTCATCTACTGTTTACCTAAGTTCATTGAGAATCCTTATCACCAGTGTTTTGAACTTTTCATCTAGTAGATTGCTTGTCTCTATTTTGTTCAGTTCCCCTCTGAGTTTTGTTCTGTTATTTTATTTGGGACATATTAGGATGGATATTGATTGTACTGAACCCAGGGCTGCTTAGAGGGAGTTACAGGGCACTCTGAGGCCAGATGCTGCTTGTTTGAGAGATTTTACAAAAGGTTGAAATATGAGACAAGGCAGGTCATTTGTATGAACAAATCACTGGATAAAGCTTGGGTGGGCCTGCAAGTTGGGTGGGGCTTGGTCTCAGGAAATCCCCAGAATTGGCCTTAGCCAGGTTGATGGAGACACAGATACAGCACCCACCTACCAGCCCTATGGGAAAAGGGCCCAGAAAAGGAGCACTGGCCTCTGCCAACACTTCTACCCAGCTCTTGCTCTGATGCCAGGTAATTCAGTCCCTCTCTATATGTTCCTGGCACCTTTGAGCTGCTTCCGCAGTGCTGGAGCTCAGAGAGTGTGAGTCATAGTAAGTTTGTGCATGGGTCCTTTAAGAGGAAATTTCTGGGACTACGGGAGCCCTCCATCTCACTCAACCACAATCCCTACTGGTTTTTACAGCCAGAAGTTATGGGGACTTCTCTCCCTGGCACTGGAATCCTGTGCCAAGAGACCTGGTGTGGAGCTGGGAACCTTCACTCTTCAGGGGGAACCTTTGCAGATGAGATATCCCTCTCAATTTTTATCTGCCACACGTGGTTGGGTACCAACTCCTTTCATGCCTCTTCCCCTCCTACTAGCATCAATGTGGCTTCTTTTTTATATCCCTAGTTACAGGACCTCTGTTCATCTAGATTTCAGGCGGTTCTGAAAACTGCATTTACCTGTACCACCACATTGACTAGAAGCCTCGTCCACAGTGTTCTTTATACTGTTCTCCAAGATCCACACTTCTTCATCACCTTATTATTTACCGTATCCTCTTCCTCTCTGGGCACCAATCAAAATACCTTCCTTCAATTTCTTCATAGCTCTTTGAAATTTTTAATTGTTATATCTGAAACAGTGTTCCCCCACTTTTTAATTGGCATACTCTTAGTTAATACTCAGATTAAATATATGTACAAATAGCATCCTCACTTCTCTTTTTATAAGCACTTATTCCACTTGTTACCATTTTTTCAATGTAACGGTAGAAATCACATATGAATTCTTTATTGGGTTATCCCCTAGTATCTAGCACATTAACTAACTCAGAGTAGATACTAAATATTGTTGAAGTGTTCTGATGAAATTAAATGCTCTTAAATGAAGTTCAAATTTTGCATATTCCAAAAATTAATGGCTATATTTACTTATTTTTGTTGTCTCAAACTCTAAGAGTACCTGAATATAATATGCATGTCAGAAATTATATGCTGCATTGATATAGATCCATCTTACACAAAATATTATTTAAAATAATTAGCTTTTAGATTAAATCCCCAGACATTTTATCTCATTTTATCTATGAGCATTAAGTAAAAGTAAAAGAACTCTGCATCTGATAGGTTGTTTATCTTTGTTTCATTTAGTTCTTTGGGGTTTTTTTCTGTTCTTTCATTTGGATGATATTTTTTTGTCTCCTCAATTTGACAGCCTCCTTGTGTTTCTCTCTCTGTATGAGGTAGAGGTGTTTTGACTCCCTGTCTTAGTAGAGTGGCCTATTGCAGGAAAGCACCCCTGTAAATCGTGTGCAGTGGAGTCTTAGGTAATCACCAGGATGGGGCGACCTACTTCATTGCTTTGTGGCTCTGTGTGTGGGGAGGGATCAGAGAGGGGACAATGCCGCTGTCTGGCTTCTGGAGGTTTTCCCAGCACTCGCCCCATTTCCAGTCACTTCACCCACATCCCATATCATACTGGCGACCTTCCAGCTATTGCCTTGGTGGTGAGTCCCAGAGGGGGTGGGTTTGTGTACATTCTAAGTCCATGCAGGTGCTTTAAGCCAAGTTTCCTGAAAATCTGGCAGTTTATTCTGCCATCCCAACTGCCACTGGTTTTTACAGCCAGAAATTATGGGGATTTATCTTCCCTGCACCAGAACCCTGGGCTGTGGGGTCTAGCCTGGGGCTGAGGACTGCTAACTCCCAAGGTTAAAAATCCCTCCTGATTTTTATCCAATATACATGAATGTGGAATCATCCGTTCCACTGCCACCACCACCTCTCCCCGCCCCTCCTCATCTCCAAGGCTCTCTGTGCCTCTCCGCCAATCTCCATGACTCTGCCTGTCATACCTGTCTGGTGATCAGGATGCTCAAAGAACTCATTGAGTACGCCAACAACATAAAGGAAGAAATGAAGGCTACTCTAAGTGAAATAAAGAAAAATCTACAGGGAACCACAGTGGAGGGGAGAAAGGTAGGATTCAAATCAGCAGTGTGGAACATAAGGAAGAAATAAGCATTCAACCAGAAAAGCAAGAAGAAGAAAAGAATTAAAAAAAATTAAGACAGTATCAGGACTCTCTGGAACATCTCCAAATGCAACAATATCTGAATTATAGGGGTGCCAAAAGGAGAGGAGAAAGAGTAAGAAATCAAAAACTTATTTGAAAAAATAATGAAAGAAAGCTTCCTTAATTTGGCAAAGAAAATAGACACTCAAGCCCAGGAAGCACAGAGAGTCCGAAACAAGTTGGACCCAAAGAGGGCCACACAAAGACACATCATAATTAAAGTGGGGAAGGGGGAGAATGGGGGAAAAGATGCAGGGATTAAGAAGCATAATTGGTAGGCCCAAAATAGACAAGGGGATGTTAAGAACAGTACAGGAAATGGAGAAACCAAAGAACTTATATGTATGACTCATGGACATGAACTAAGGTGGGGGGGGTATTGCTGTAGGGAAACTAGGTCCTGGTGGAGGGGGGCATGGGGGAAAATTGGGACAACTGTAGTAGCATAATCAATAAAATATATTTAAAATAAAAAAGTAAAAGAGAAAAAATCAAGTGTAAAAAGAAAAATCTGCCTAAAGACTCAATATAGTGGACCACACTTATTTGTCTGTCTGCCTGTACGTGAATAGAAGAACTAAGGAACCCATTTGTCTTCATCAGCAAAAGAAAAAGGGGAACAGTTTATATAGCATAAAGCATTACTGATTAAGTATTTGAGTAATTAAAATGCGCTCAGACCCATAATTAAAATTTATAAAAGCATTGGCCATATTCTCTGAGCTGAACAATTTCATGAAACGCAGTTTAAATAAAGCTGGTACACAGGCAGAATTGCGTGCGCTTTCCTTGCTCACGCACCTTTTCCCTGATCTGTAACAAATAATACACTCTATACGTTTTAAATATCTATTATTTTATAGATTGGGTCTGGCTATTAAATTGTGCCCCTCATTTGAATAAAGTTTTTAATCTTTAAGTTTTACTTAAGCTAAGGGTGTCTACTTTACTTTGTCTGTGTCTCAAGACCTTAGGCAAGTGACTTTATCTCTTAGAAATTCATTTTCCTCCATGTAAAAGAAGATAGCTTCTAAGTTCTCTTCCAGCCACAAAATTTCACAATCCAGAAATGATATTGTCTCCTGAACACTAAATAGATATACACTTAAATACTTACACATATATTTTAATACTGACAATAAACTCAGAAGAACATCAGGTCAAAATGAACACTGAAAATTTAATTTGGCACTATAGCATGAAACCTAAATGAACAGATGGCCAATATATAGTTCCAGACAACTCAACTGTAGGCAATATACTGCCCACAAATTAAATTTGTCTTAACACACTCTAAATTAAATGATGTTTTAATTGGTGCCCAACATTTAAAAATGAGCAGAATATTCAAAAATATTTATATGCTGTCAAAAATTCAGAATTCCCAGCCACGTAGGGCCATTAGTCCCTGTTGGCAATAATCACTTAGAGATGAGAGTGGCTCACCCTTTTTGGTGGTTAAGTACTCTCAAGTTCATTGCTGATGTTATCACCCTTCCCTTGGTCTGGTTCAGCATTCACATGCCCTGCCTAGCCCTTCTGGGGTTAGATTTGACTGTCTTCATTTAGACGAAGTTAATGATAGGCGAATGATCAGGTGGCTGAAGATTCATATTGAAAGAAGACTCATTAATTCTAGACCTCTCTAAAAAAATAGTTGGATATGTTAGAAAATAATTCTACTTGAAATGTTTACAATTATTCTAAAAATTGTGAACCTTAATGTTATTATTTCCAAAATATATTTATTTCTTTCAAAGCATACCAAATAATTAAGTTGTTTAGAAAAATTTTAGAATCTCACTGTATAATATATAGTATAATACACATCTGTCCATCTCTTCAACACTTGACATAAATTATTTTATATACATAATGAAACTT
Source organism: Mormoops blainvillei (assembly GCA_004026545.1). Taxonomy (NCBI): domain Eukaryota; kingdom Metazoa; phylum Chordata; class Mammalia; order Chiroptera; family Mormoopidae; genus Mormoops; species Mormoops blainvillei. The sequence goes on along the minus strand of PVJD01007973.1, from coordinate 12,957 downwards.
ATTAAATATTTTTTCTTTAGATAGAATAAATTTCTCTTCATTTTACTTGCTAAGAAACAGATGTACATAAATTTCAATTTTTTTCAAAATCTATGTTCTAAAATAAAGTCTCATTTTTTTGGTCATAAGGGATTTTAACTATTCTAAAAAGGTTATTAGAAAAAATGTGATTTTAGTATAAAAGCAGGGAAATATATACTTCAAGTTTAATGCTTCTAAAAGGATTGTGATTATAATGATCACTACACCAAGGCATATTCTAATTTTACAAAACCAAAAAGCATTTTCTATTTCATCACATCCAGAGGCACACCCAGATATATACCCAGATGCAGTGAGAGCAAAGTATTAATAGTATTCTTTGAATAATGAATCGTGCTTTAATATCATCAGAATGAAATGGCATTTTTATCAGACATCATTCTGTTTCATAATATCCTAATAATTTATAAGAAAGAAGCAAAAGGCTCTATAAATCAGAGTTTATTTAACTATGAAAACTCTGGTAACGGTTCTGAGAATTCAAAAACTTTAAAACTATAACTTTGACAAAATAACTAGAGTGGCTAATCATTTCTATTTTGTGTTTTATGCCCTAGTGTATAGTCCAGATGTTTGATGATTGTTCTTGAAATTTGAATATAGACAAAATAATATATCCCAATACACAGTTAAACCAGCTATTTTGTGATCTTTACTAACATCTGGCTAATGGTTTTGATATTATATTTTAGAATAAAAAATTTTTTAGTATCTGGTTTTATATATGAAAAAACTAAACCATGCAAATATTTAATATTTCTATCTAGTCATGGTTACCTGTAAATTATCTCGGGATTTTGAGTAGCGTGTTTTACAAAGCACAATTACACACACACACACACACACACAAGAAATTGAAACACTGGATATGGCGATTTTATTGGTCTGAGTTACATAAGTGTTTATCCTTTATAAATTGACAGCTAAAACTTGGTTTGCTTTAAGAAGTGGCTTTCTTAACAAGAAACCTATATTTCATAATCCCTTAAGAACTACTTCTGCTTCCTTGAAGTGTAAGGACTCTTACAGTGCCTCCTCCAGTAGCAATAAAGGTATAATGACTAACATCCCTTCAGCAGCAGCAGGGTGGAAGAAGTGCTTAGCCGGTGGTTTTTGTTTTTTCTTCAAGTAGTGGCGTAAAATGAGCATGGCCTTTGGAATCAGGCTTGGGTTAAAAATTGCCCTATCCCCACCTAAGTGTATAAACTTATACAGGTTGTATAGCCTCACCAATTTTATTAAAGAAAAAGAAAAATAAGTAAAATAATACTTACCTCGTAGGGTTGTCATGAAATTTCAACAAAGTAATGACTATTACGAAGCCTGACACACAGTAGGTATTTAATAATTGTTTCCTTCCTTTCCCCTTCCCTGGCTAGCTGCCTGGATAGCTCCCTCATGCTCAGGACATGGCATTAGAGCATTTGCATGTGCATCTTTAGCCTATAGCTCAGAGCAGGCTATCCCATTAAAAGTATGCAAGCTGTGAATTCCAAGCAAGTTGTATGTACAAATTAACTTCGGTGTCATATTAAATACAATGAGGTATTATTATTTTTTGTAAAAATGTTATACTTTAGATTTGCTTCAAATGCCTGCTAGTTCCAGTCAAATGATTGGTTAGGACAAGTACCTTCAAAAATCTCAAATATCTTTCACACATGACCTCTTCTTTGCCTCCAATACATTTACACAGTGGAATACTAGTCAGCCATAACAAAGAAGAAAAGTTTCCCTTTGTGACAGCATGGGTGGACCTGGAGAACATTATGCTAAGTGAAATAAGCCAGTCAGGAAAAGACAAATACCATATGATTTTACTCATACATGGAAACTAATGAACTAACTGAGCTAGCAAGCAAAATAGAGGCAGACTCATAGATAGAGAGCAGGCTGACAGCTCTGAGGTGGGAGTTCAGGATTGGAGGGATTGAGCAAAAAAAGGAAAAGGACTTATGTTTATGGACAACAGTGTGGTGATTGGGGGCTGAAGGGTAGAGGTAGAGGTAGAAGGAGATAGATATAAGGGGGATAAATGGTAATGGATAAAGTACAATAAAAAGTTTTTAAATAAATAAATAAAAATGTTTTTTGACTATCAACTCTGTGCCAAGCATTATGCTGGGTGCTGGAAAAAAATTTGATGATGATGCCCTTACTGGTGTAGCTCCGTGGGTTCCCGGTTCAATTCCCAGTCAGGGCACATGCCTGGGTTTCTGACCAGGTCCCCAGTTGGTGGGGGGGGGCGTGCACAAGAGGCAACCAATTGATGTCTCACTTGCACATAGATGTTTCTCTCCCTCTCTTTCTGCCTCCCATACACTCTCTCGAAAAAACAAATAAATATTGTGATTAAGGCAAAGTCCTTGCTATCACAGCTATGTCTGGTAGTACACACAGACATTAAACAAATGTCACAAATTCTGCATCCAAAATAAATGATGACACTTCAGTTATTCAGGAAGCCTACTATTCATGAGAACACTTGTTTCTAAAACCCACTCAGATATCTGCCAAATATTATTTCGTTCCATTTTTAATTGATGTTATCCATTTTCATGATGTATTTAAATGCTTTTCAGGAAGACAGCTGTGTCTACTCTGATGAAGAAAAGCTTTCAACATATTATTTAGACTTTTGAAAGTGTCTTTCTAGCATAAAAAGAACCCTACTGCAATTATGTGATGCAGTTGTATAGTACACAAAATATAGATGATGAATCAAATGTTTCCATTAAGGAGCCACTAAAAGATAAAAATATACTCCGAGTCCTTGAATGCTAAACAGTAAATCCAGTGGTACCTTCCCCTCTACACTGCTTCATGATTGGAAGTTGACAAGAAAAAGCCAAACACTCACCTCTTACAATTTAGGTGCTTTTTAGAATTAGTTTTTATTCTTTCACCTTCCATCCCTCTAAAGGCTCACTTGTTGGAGTCCTTATGTTTATATATCAGCAGTATAAAAGAATGATATGATCTTGGCAACCCCAAATTACTGCTAGGAAAGCCAAGTTTACATTGAATGGAATTTTGTTTTTCATGTTGAGTATTGCAAACAGCCTTCTGCTCATTCCTTTATGAGGCCTTGGAAGAAAAATGAGCCATGTGTTTCCATTATGATGGCCTGACTTTGGAAAGAAATGTGCAAACAAGCCTGTATATTTTTATTGAGCTCTCAATTAGTTTAATTGAAAATTGAAATGTGCTTTCTAGCTGAGATGTCATAAAACTGAGGGGACACATGTGCAGGCCTGTGCGAGTGCTGCCCGTGATTGTATCTTATTGTGATCCCCGATGCCATTGCCCAGACCATAGCCTCTTTGGAGCAGACATCTGAGAAAGTGAAAGTACTTCATTGTGATAGAATTAAGGAGAAATATTTTTGTGTAATTTGCATTTCGACTTATCATTTATGGTGATTAGCTTCAGTAACTTCATGTACTGTAGCTAACCACCATTTAGAAGTCTAAGAAAATTAGCTTTTACATATTAATAACCTATAATAATGCCTTACGGACATAAATTAATGAATTCTGGGCTCAGCATGTTCTATCCGCCATCTGATTGAGCCTTTTCAAATCTGAGCATGAAGAGCTTATCATTTAATCAGAGAAAGAAAGAAGATGCTTAACTAAAATTTCCTGACTTTGTAAAGATTTCAAATAAACTGTTGGTGTTTTAAGAGAAATTATTTTAAAAATCTAGATGGGTGATAAGATTTCTTTTAGAAGAAAGATAAATGGAAAGATTCTGAAAATTAACAGGTATAAATGAGATAAATACAAGGTGGGAAACCGTAATCACACAACTTAGGGCTAAAGACTGTGCAGTGGGGGCTGTGCAGTGGGGGCTATGCAGGGGAAGGCTGGGCAGAGACTGGAAGAACTGGAATAAGCATTTCCCATGCAGCTGCAAACTATGCTGCTGGGTAAATCCACAGCTTTATCATATTCTGTGAAAATTAAATGTATAAAAATGACAACATAATATCCTGATAAAAACATAAAATATGGATTTTTTTCATTGTAAAAAAGATGATTGTCTCATTACGTCATTTTTAAGTTAAAAAATTAATATAAAGTTATGAATACATTTGATTTTTCTTATGAAGGAGCATTAAATTTCTATGTAATAATAGCTGTCAGTTTTCAGAAACTAAGCTTTAATTAAAAGCTGATGGTGAGTTGGTGCACGGCTGAAATGGGGTGGAGCAGAACACACGGAAACCGGAAGTAATCGCCTCTACTCTGGGTAGAAATAAAAACTTTCACTGCCAGAGAAAAAACAGAACCCCAAAAGTAGATTTCTGTGTCTTTCGGACAGTCACTCGGCACTCGCCTAGTGTCTCTTCTTTCCTTATTTCAGAAATTAAGTTTTATCAGAAATTATGATTTCAATAATTGAACAAATATTAATTGAGCACTTTCCTTATGCCAATTTTAGAACCTGAGATTACATCAGTGAACAAGTCAGTCAAATTCCCTCTTATACCAGTGAAAACAGTTGGGCTTACAGTTTACTGAGAAGTTCACACTCCACCATAAAACATTCACATTCAATTAAAACAATTTCTAAGTGACAAATAAAGCGCCTATTCCCTAGATACAGGATGTCAATTGGTGACACTTCCTGCAGATGTACTGCAACAACTCATAAACCTGTCACCTTAGCTCAGAAAATGGCAGCTCAGACAAATGTGTACTATGCACATACAAATTATATACATATGTATATATGTATATACATATACAGTATAAAAAATAATTTGAAGAGTTTTAACAGTTTTTTTTCCTTTTCTGTTCTACTCTCTGCTCATTTCCAAGACCCAGTGTGACCACATGCCATACATCACACAGTTAATTCTAGGTCAGGTTTTGCATAGTGCTTTAGTTTTTATTGATTCTATCATATTGACACTTTTCCAGCTGCAGTTTCTAATCATGTTTCTGTTGCCATAGATACAGTGAATTTCAAAAAAGGAATAAGTAATTAAGACATTTTACAAAAAAGCACAATTTTTAAAAAAGTGTCTTCATTTTAATCTAGCCAACTCAATAGGAAAAACACAGCAGGTCCAAAAAGAATACTTTTAAATGTTAGATAAATTTCTATAACCTATCTTTTCACATACTAAGAAATAAGTAAAATTTTTCTTATAAAATATAAATGATAATAGTAACAACAATAAAATAATAATAATGAATGAGGTAATATATGTATTCTTTTTGAAATGTAAAGATCTATATAAAGGAATAAGTTGTTATTTTTTTTAATCTTCTGCCTACATATCCAAATCCTCCTTAGTGTCAAAAAGGGCTTGGGAAATTGCTCACAGCAGTAGACTTTCACAACTGCTAACAACCTGAACTAATTTGCCAAAACCATCAAAGCAGAAGAAGTATTTACTTTTGGATTTTAACCCATGTGGTAATGACCAGTAGTTTGAACTGGTAAGGCAACCTGTAAGTGATAACCATCTATTATGTTTATCCTGAATAACCCATGAGAAGGGAGAAACAATAGACCTACAGGACCAAGACAATATACCCAGCACCATGCCTTTTATTGCCCTTTACAATCCTCATAAATTTACCTATATTTGTGCACAAACTCATCTCATATTCCTCCCTATTTCCATCTGCAAAATGTAGTTGCTAGTTCACATGTTGTTCCAATGACCATTTTTAACATTATTTGCATTGGTAAACTATGAGGAGGCTTATAACCATGACAACTAAGAACTGGGCCTGTGGAGTTCAGTCTGCACTGAGACTTTTGTCCAACTCGATCTAGTTTTAACATATTCTTAGGTTGCCGCACTGCTCTAGCCGTAGGTACAGTTCTGCAGTTCCCTCCCTTCTAGATTCCTGCTTCTCCTTAATGTTTTCCTGACTCTTCTTTCCCTGAGTTTGCTGATTCAACATATTCTATTTCTGGTAACTAAAATTAATACATTTCCCTCCTCCAATATTAATAGACAAGACTTTTTATTAATATTACCCAATTGTTGCTGTAATATTTTTAAATATTTTTAATTTTTTAATTACAGTTGACACACAATATTATATTAGCTTTAGGTGTAAAACCACATAATTAGACTGTATAACTTACAAAGTGGTCACCCTAATAAATCTCATACCCATCTGATACCATACATAATTATTAAAATATTATTGACTGTATTCCTTATGCTGTAATATATATCCCCATGACTATTCCATAACTTTCAATTTGTACTTCTTAACCACCTTTCTCACACATACTCCCAACCCCCATCCATCTGGAAACCATCATAATGTTCCCTGTATTTATTAGTCTGTTTCTGTTCTGCTTGTCTGTTTATTTTGTTTTTTAGATTCCACATATAAGTGAAACCATAGAGTATTTGTCTCTCTCTGTCTGACATTTCACTTATTGTAACACCCTCTAGGTCTATCCATGTTACTACAGATGACAAAATTTCTTTTTTTTTTTTCTTGTGGCTGAGTCATTTTTCATTATACAAGAGTATATATGCACTCATGCTTTTTAAGCCATTCATCTACTTATGGATACTGAGATTGCTTCCATACCTTGGATATTGTTAATACTGCTGCAATAAACATATGGATGTATATGTCCCTTTGGTTTAGTGATTTGGGTTTCTTCAGATAAATACACAGCTGTGAATTTCTGGGTGCTTCATTGTTTCTTGTTCTGGTCTTTGTTTTAAAGTCCCATTTGTGTGGCATAAGTATTGCTACCCCAGCTTTTTTCTTCGTTGTTTCCATTTTCATAAAATATCTTTTCTCTTCCTTTACTTTCAATCTCCGTGTCTTTCAATCTAAAGCGAGACTCTTTTAGACAGCATAGGTAAGGGTCTTGTTTGTTATCCTTTCAGCCACCATGTATCTTTTGATTGGAGCATTTAAGCCTTTATGATAGATACATATGTATGACCATTTATTATTCATATTTTAATCTTTTCTTTTTCTTCTTCGTAAGGGAGACCCTTTAACGTTTCTTATAACACTCATTTAGTGGGGCTGAACTCTAGTTTTTCTTATCAAGGAAGCTCTTTATATTTCCTTCTTGGTTGTAGGTCCTTGCTTTTCATCACTTTGAATATTTCTTGCCAATCTCTCTGGTCTGCAAAGTTTCTGATGAGAAATCAACTGACAGTCTCATGGGAGCTCCCTTGTAGGTAACTAACTGCTTTTCTTTTGATGTTTTTAAGATTCTTCTTTTGTCTTTGGCATTTTAATTATGAGGCATCTTGGTGCAGGCCTGTTTGAGTTTGTCTTGTTTAGGCCTCTCTGAGTTTCTGTATGTGTATGTATTTCCTTTATGAGCTTAAGGAAGTTTTTCAATATTACTTTTTAAAATAGGTTTTTAGTTTTTGTTTTCTTCTCCTCCCAGCACCCCCATGATACAAACGTTGACATGCTTAAAGTTGTCCCAGTGGCTCCTTAACACTATCCTCTTTTCTTTGGATTCTTTTTTTCTTTTTACTGTTTTAATTGGGTGTTATGCTTCTTTATCTTCAAAATCACTGATTTGATCCCCTGTTTCATCTAATCTACTATTGATTCCCTGTAATGTATTCTTTGTTTCAATTAGTGTATTCTTCATTTTTGACTGCTTCTCTTTTACATTTTCTATCTCTATTTTATATTTCCTATCTCTTTGTTGAAATTCTCACTAAATTCCTATGACCTTCCCCTAGGTTCATTTAGCATCATTATAAACACTGTTTTAACTCTGTGTCTGGTATATTACTTGTCTCATTTTTGTTTAGGTCTTTTTCTGGAGTTTTGTTTTGTTCTTTCATTTGTGACATGTTTCTTTGCTGTTGCTATTGTTGTTGTTGTTTTCATTTCACTGCCTCTCTGTGTTTGTTTCTATGTGTTATGTAGAATTTGTACATCTCCTGGGCTTGGGAAAGTGGCTTTATGTAGAAGGTGTCCAGTAGGGCTCAGTGGTACAGCCTCCCAGGTCACCCAAGGTGTGCTTTCCAGGTGCATCCCCCATGTGCGCTATGTGCACCCTCCTGTTGTAGTTGAATCTTGATTGCTGTTGGCACATCAATGAGAGGGATTTATCTCCAGGTTGATGGATTGTGATTACTAGCTGCGACTACCACTGAAGATCATCTTTGCAATGGCCAACCCCATAAAGCAGAACTCACTTTTGGGGGCTCAGGTACCTGCCAAGCTCTCATACCTGTGAAATGTCACTTGTAGATGTGGTTGGGTGTGATTTGGTGTGGTATGAAGCTGTCCACTGAATGTGCTGGCTCTGGGCCTCTTGGGATGAGCTACAAAGCAATCAGTAGATGGCTGCCACTAATGCCAGGTCTGAAGTCACTCAATAAGAGGTATAGTAAAGCCAGCTGCTGCATATTTAAGAGACTTTAGAGGATTCATCAGCATGAGTTAAGATGAGCCATTTGTATGTAAATGCAACTAGAAAGGGATGGGGTGGACCTGCAAGTTGGGTGGGACATGGTCTCAGGGAATCACCACGGTGGGGTAAATAGTGTTAGCCAGTTGATGGAGACACAGATATGGTGTCCTTATGCCCATTTCGTGCGGTGAAGGCTCTGCAGAGGAACAGTGACCTCTGCCAGCAATTCTGTCTGGGAGAAAGCTGTCCCTCCTGCTGCCAGACAATTTAGTTCTTCCTCATGAGTCCCTGTTGCTTTGTTCTGAGCTGCTGCCCCAGTGCTAGAGCTCAAAGCCAATGAGCCTAGGATAGACTTCAGCAGCCTTCTAGCTCACTTAGCTACAATCTCCACTGGTTTTTACAGTCATAAGTTATGGGGACTTTTCTTCCTGGCATGAGAACCAGGACTGGGGGGCTTGCTATGGGGCTGAGACCTCTAGCTCCTCATGGGGGACCTCCACAGCCAAGATAACTCTCCTGATTTATAACCACCACACATGTATGTGGCACTGGCCTGTTTTGTATCTGTCCCTCCTACCCATCTCATTGTGGTTTCTTCTTTGTATGCTTAGATATAGAACTTCTCTTAAGATGGATTTCTGGTAGTTATGTATGATGTTAATTCTGTACTTTAATTGTAATTTTGAAGTGGTTGTGGAAAGTTCTGAGAATCATTTATACCTATGCCACCATCTTGACCAGAAGGTCTGTAATATTTTTATAAGCATTTATGTAATCTCTAATCTTACTTGTATATGTAATCCTAGTAGCTAAGAGAGAAATAAGTAGTTTTATTATAATATATAATATAAATAAGATTATAAAGTTTCTGAAAGAATAATAGATAAGATTAAATCAAATGATACCTTAAAAATATTATTGTAGATTGTTCATTCTCTTATTCAGTCAATAAATATATGCATTAGTGAATGTAAGATGAATAAGACTCCAAGAAACTCATGGCTATTGCTAGGGATAGACAATATAAAAAATAATTACGAGGAGTACAGTTAAGGAAATTCAATTTTTTAAGAAATTCATAAGATTGTTGAGTCACAGAAAGGAAAAAATATCTGGGGGGCTATGCCAAACATAATTTTAAATGAAATCTCTCTATTAAATTATAACATCTTAGTAATAGAGGAATCCAGTTCCAAAATTATTACTGATTCTGTAATATAAATATACTTTTAAAATATAATTAAAGCAATAGATTTTTAAATTACATTTTAAAAATGCATGACAAGTTTACAAGAAAGTAAATACTGAAAGGATAGAACTAGGAAACTGAAAACAATTATATTTTTAAAACAAGAGTGGGCACTATGACTTCCCTTGGGTGAATTTAACTTAACATTATTTTCAAGTCGTTGGATCAAGAACTGGCATGAGGTCGGAGGTAAGATTACCATACATACCTGCTATGATCTTAGTGAAAAACCATAGCCTTAGTGGCTTGCCAGGAGTTCTACACACAAAGATAATAATAATAATTTCTCGTGAGAAGTTTTACACAATTGTCTACTCTCATGTGAGCTTTCTGTACAAATTTATACACTCTGAATTTTCTAGGAGCCCATAACACATAAGTGCACAGACACGCCACAAAAAACACATTGAGGTGTTTGGCAGAGTAAATGCAAAATCACAAAATCACTTTGGAGAAATATTTCTCCAAAAGAGCTTTCTCTAAATTCTCACAGGTAAACTTTGCTAAAATGAGCTCACAATTCAAAATTATGAAACAAATACGTTGACAATCCACATACATACCAATTAACATACAAAAAAGAGTGTGAAATTACCAAGGATTTCAGATCATCAAAATATCCAACAGAGGCCATGATATGCTTAAAATGATTAAACTTATATGGAAATATAATATTGGACAACAATAACACATATTACAGGAGGGCTATTTCTGAGGTTAAATGCTTAAATGTCCTTGTATTAATCAGATGGAGTGTGGCGATAGTTACCAATATTAGAATATTATGATTAAGATGGGGGAGTAGGATACCCAGGCCTCTATCTTTCTATAAAGAACAACAATTAGACAGCTTTTCACAAACAAAATAGCTCTGGAAGATCTCAGGAAGCCACTACAAAGTTTCAGTGACATTTGGAGCAAAATAACCTGAGAATAACCACACAAAAAAGGTAGGAGAGAGAGTTATATTTGGCCTGCATTACCTATATCCCAGGCTGGCACTGTTTAGTGCCATGAGAGAACTCCTTAATCCCGGCACAGTTCTCTTGTCTCGGAAAAGGAGCACAGGGTGAGTCCCAGCCTCCCCAGCCTTTGGAGGAACTGCACGAAAGACCCAGGTAAGTTTCACCCTACCCAGATGCCAGCAAAGCTGAGACATCTAGAAACAATTAGGAAGAAGTAAGAAGGAAAGAGTCTACACAGTATCAGCCATGCACAGGAATGAACCTGGTTTCCAGTAGCCTGGTTGTTGGGGCACCCCACTATGTTTCACTGCTGTAAACACAACAGCTCTTATGAGCACTGCAGACCCCCAAAGCTTTCATCACTGAGGACCTCATCAGGACCCCAGCAGATGGCTCCACAGAAGACAGCACATTTCTTTGCTAAGAAACCAATAATTAGAGCAACGACCATGGACACCTGCTGAAGATTTTGTCCTATAGATTTTCACATTCACAGATACCAATAGTCTGAGTCCCTCCCCTCACCCTTCCCTCCTCCTTCTGTTGGAACCGAGGCTCTGCACTGACACAACCTCTGCAGCTTTGAGCATGCAAGATGCCTGCCTATGTCCCTGCAGCCATTTCCACTGCTGTGTGCACACCCATGATCAGACCTTTTGGCCACACACACAGTGCCCGCTGGCAAGCAAGGCCCCCACAGCTGCTTCTGGGCCTGGCTCTGGCACTGACCTCAGTCACTGACCTGCACTGCAGTGCTTGCTGTAGCTTGTCCCTGTAGCTATGTACCTAAATGCCACCAGCCTTGACTCTTATGGACTATATAGATATTATTCAGCCAAAGAAAAAAAAAAAGACACAGATGAACGAAACTTTAGGGCATTATGCTAAATGAAATAAATCAGACAAAGAAAAATACTGTATGATCTTACTTATAATATGGAGTCTAAAAGAACCAAACTCAGAAACAGAGAGCAAATTGTTGGTTGCCAGGGGCTGCAGGTAGAGAAAATAAAAAGCTGTTTTTCAAAACTTAAACTTATAAACTCAGTAAGTTCTGAGATCTAATGTATAGCATACTGACTATAGTTAACAATATTATATTATATATTTGGAAGTTGGCCAGAGAGTAAATCTTAAACCTTCTCACCACCACAAGAACAAAAAATGCTAATTATGTGAGGTGATGAATGTACTAACTAACCTTAGTGTAGTAATTATTTCACAATATACATGTATTAAGTCATCATGTTGTATACCTTAAAATTACACAATGTTGTATGTCAATTATATCTCAATTAATATGGGAAAAATTATAAATTTATAATAAGCAAATATATAAAATTAAGAGCAACAAGAATAAATTGAAGAATACATATTGCATATATAATTTCCTAAAGAATAGAGGGGAGAATGGAGAATTTTAAAAACTTATTTAACCAAGTAGATGGTATACCATTGAGAGAGATGTAAATTAGTACATAGTTATGGAAAGAAATTTGGTGATATTTACCAAAAACCTTCAAAAAAATTCATATACCTTACTTCATAATTTCACTTCTAGCAGTTTATCTTAATGAATAATCAGAGAAGGCTGTCATGAAAGCATTAGTCATAATAGCAAAAAAATCCAAATATTCAATATTAAGATGTTTTAAAGTAAACATTGACACAAATATCAAACAACATTTCTTAAAAATTCCTCTATAAAATATTTATTACATATCATGTGTAGGCACACCTCTCAGTACTGGATACAAAGATTGTTTCAGTTACTTGCGCTATATAGCAAACTATCTCAAACTTAGAGACTGAAAATTACCCTGATTTATTTTGCTTCTGCTTTGACATTTGGGGCAAAGCTTATTCTCTATTCCACACAGCATCAGCTAGGGTAATGCAACTGAGGGCTTAAATATCCATATCTAAGGTGATTCATTTATATTGCTGTTAAGTTCATTTTGACTGTCAGCCTGGACGTTGGCTGGTGCTAAGGGCCAAGAATAGTGGCTCCTTTCTATGTGAGTCTCTTCATGTCACGTGCTCTTCCTCACAACATGGTGGCTGGGTTAAAAAGAGAAATATGTCTCCAAGAGAGGCAGTGACAGTTTCAGAAGTCATGTATAATCACTTCATCATACTTTAATAGCTAAGGCAATCACTGAAGCCAGCTCCAGTTCAAGAGAAAAGATCAAACTCCAGTTCTGAATAGGAACGTATCAAAGTTTTGGAATAGAATGTGAGATAGGAAATACAGATAAAACCATTTTGGAAAACTCACAGCGGCATGGAAGTGATGAAGTTAAGTATGTAGAT